>JAKTTR010000015.1:0-291929 GCA_030581575.1 Teunomyces aglyptinius
ATCAGGTGTCGTTGTTGTCACTACCAATTCCGCTGGCCAATTGACGACGTCCACATCGTTGTTCCCAACCACCGTTGCTGCTGGCTTGACGTCATACACCACAACCGTAACCACGACTAATGCAGATGGATCTGTTGAGACAGATTCAGGTGTCGTTGTTGTTACCACAAACAACGCTGGCCAATTGACCACGTTCACATCGTTGTTGGAAGAGCGGTTAACTCAATCCAGTTATTGGATTAGTATTAGCCTGCCAACGTCAGCTTATTATTCCAACTTTACTGTATCCACTTCAACATCTTCTGATGGCATTATTTCGACACCTGTGAGAAGTTCTAGTCCCACCAGTGATGAGGTACATATTTCTGGTGGAACAATTACGAATGATGGCTCCGGAGCAACCAATACCATAGGGGGAAATGAAACTGGTAGTTCTGCTATTGGCACCGGCACCAGCGCTGATATTGATTCAGGAGTTGGATCTGGATTCGGGTCAAGGATAGGATCTGTCTTCGTTTCTAAAACAAGTTCCGTACCTGTCTCTGTAACCGGTGGCCCTTCCGCCATTGCAATCAACACATACAATAATTCAGGACAACAAATGGCTGGCCCGTTGATTTCAATGTTTGTAATTATGATTTTGCAAATTCTTTTCTAGTTGTTTCATTCAATTCTCATGTTATATGAGATAAGATATTATGATGATATCCTATGCCGTTGTTTACACTATCTGTTGAACGGCATTTCAAGCTTAATCCTTCCTATTATTTTCGACTTTGAGTAAACCTAAAAATCTTACTTCGTTTTATTAATTTCGGTTTCTTTTTTTGTTTTTGATTGTATCACTGTTTAGTAATATATGAGTCTTGTTTTATATATTTTTGGGTCCTTTTGTAGGAAGATCGTATTCTCCATACTAACACAACTTGGTTGTACCAGAGCCGTCAGCGTGGCTTGATTGTAGACAGCTTTATGGTGAGGTTGCTTTCATCAGACGCTAAGAAGAAGTAACACAGGTAGAAAAAAGTGGTTGCCAATTTGAGCCATGCATCGAAAACCTGCTCCACACTGCAGCAAAAACCAAAAAAGGATGTCTTGTTGTCAGGACAACCAATGTGCGAAACCAACGAAATCCATCAATGTTTCATCATCATGGAACAGAAACCCCCAACCTCCAGCGCATCTGGATGGAGAAGGGTCTGGGTGTTTTTTTTTCTGTAGAATCCCTGAAGCGGACCACACTAGTTTCTGTACGTCTGGTTCGCTGAAATTAATATTTGTTTTGGAACCTGCTTCTTCATTCGTTAGGTAAAAACCAATGATACACTCAAGATCCTAACATCTGGGTATGACGAGCAATTATATAGAGGTAAGATAATCATATTCAAATCATGTCTCAAATATAAATATCGAATTCACACTGGGGTATACATTCGGAGCAATGGTACTATCAAACATTTGTATTTTACGGAACCGAAACGGCGAAGAACAAAAATTACATTTTCTAGATAGATTATAATGGTATACAAATGAGGAGAATAAAAAATAAGCTACCTGTTTAGCCTTGCGAATTTTCTCGCAGGAAGCAAAGTCTACTTGGAGTAAAATCAGCTTTGTTGTTTTCTTTGGTTCGGAATGGTTGTGTTCGTTTGGGTGAAAATTTGATATTTTCTCTTGGATAATTGCCATTTTAGACAATTGTGTAACCTTTGTTAACAGACGATATGGATACAGATACGGGTAATAACACATCAGATCTCTAGAACACAGGCATCTGATCGTCTACACATATCAGAGGATTATAGAAACGAAACATTCGCATAAAGTCTTTTTAGTTCTCAAGTCAAGTTACCATTCGTAGTGCAACATTGAGATAGATTAGTAATGTGTCAAAGTACAAAATGAAGGAAGCGGGTTTCTTTTTAGATGGAAACCACCGAGTCTTGGTTTTAGTTCTTGTTTTTATGTTTTCTAGAATCAATCAGGACGCCTCGCATCTGCTTAGTATTCGTTTTTGTATATTTTTGAAGGAAGATTAGCACTGCACCAAACGTCAATATTTGTGGGGACCTGGACTGGTGACTTCCAATGTTAGTCCCTACAAGAAAAACTTGGCATTGATTCTGACTGAGAAAGTTATCAGGAACAACTCCATAGAGATTTAAAAAGCATAAATGTGAAAAAGTATTGTGAAGGCCTTGGTGTACTAGACCCAAAACATGACAAATAAGAAGTGATTTCAAAACGAAGGTATGGTTACGGACCAATTAAGTTTCAAAAGATTGGGAGCGTCCACACGAAAGCTACGCGGGGGTTTCCCCGAGCCAGGTAAAACAATTAAACA
Source organism: Teunomyces aglyptinius (assembly GCA_030581575.1). Lineage (NCBI taxonomy): Eukaryota > Fungi > Ascomycota > Pichiomycetes > Serinales > Debaryomycetaceae > Teunomyces > Teunomyces aglyptinius. The sequence continues at coordinate 2,345 of JAKTTR010000015.1, forward strand.
AAGAAGAATTGGTTGCATTCTTGCGGATTTGTCACCTGGCAACGGCCCTGCGGCTCATGCTAAAAATTGCACCGCAAACATGTGTGTGGATACCCAGTTCCCAAATTGGGAATATGCAAACAGTGTGTGAACAAAGAATGAGGGTTCGGTGAACATTTTTTGGATGAGGGTTGAAGGGGTTACGAGGACAATATGAACAAGCACCCGTGGATCGGCACCATGAATTGTAATTACAATTGTTGAGTCTTTTGGTGCAGTTGCATAGTGACACAAAGACAAATTTTATCCTAATCGGTCGATAATAGAAGGAAGATACAAAGTCGCGCAAACCAACAAAGGATTGTTTTTGCTGTGGTGATCTCAATGCCAGATGAAGATAAACCTAACAAAAGAACTTGTATTTTTCTCTGGATGTAGTCGTAGGGCGTGGCATGGTTCACCGATCAGAGAACCATGCCGTCTAGGCCTCGCCTCGTTTCGTTATCCCGCCTCATCTAGACGAGAGACCCCATTCGTTTTCGGGCAATGAAGTGCTTTTAAGTAGTTACACTTGCATAAACTATCGTTCGAAGAGACAATTGCCACATGACTAGCTAAAAATAAGTAACAGTTATTAGAATGCTATTACGTGATTTCAGGTACTATATACACAAAAGGTAACTATACCCGGTCCGGCCAATCACTAACATGGCTGGCGGGTACGCTTCTTGTTCAATTCCGCACCGAAGAGGGGCGATTTTCCTATTGAAATGAAAAATATATAAAAAAATAATTCTCATTTCCTATCCCGCACCAGAATCGGGTGCTCACAACTAGAAAATTTATTATGCCGCAAAATTCTTCTTTTGTTCCAACGAAGCAACACTAAGAAAAAGGGATCCACGGTGTGTTTTTGTGTTATCTGGACCTCATGTGGTATTGTGTAGTGTCTAGGTACATATTCAAGTCCCCCCTCTCGTATCGGTCTGGTGGTTGCAGGTCTTGATATTTTTTGGAGCAACATGTGTGCAACAAAAATATTCCAATATGCTTATATATAGAGAATAGTCCGCCACCCAGACCCTAGACCAACGTTCGGGAGCAACAACCAACGTCAAAACCATGAGTTTTTTCAATGTCCCTACTGTGTCATTTCAGGCACAAGAAAATTATAAGAAACAAATGCTCAACAAGAAAATGGTATCAAAGGAAAAGAATTTAAAGAAACCTGAAGGGCCTAGCCCCAAATCTTCGAGATCGTCTCTTCACGAACGCAACCTGTCAATAGTTTCCAACGATTCTCTAATTTCTAGTGATACTGCAGCTACCTCGCAGTTTTCTCACACCAACACTGACGTCAAGACTGGTCTTGCAAACCCACACAAAACTCATAGCAACGATGATACCAAATCTGTTGTTTCACAATCATCACAATATACGGAAAACGGTTCCAGAAAAGTTCCAGCAATGAACTACAGCTTCTCGGATGACATGAATGAAGTGTTCACCTTCAGCAAGAAGCACAGAAACAAGGCTGGCTCTGGCAACTCCATTCACGGCATAGATTCCGAAAACAGTAGTATAAGAGTATCATGGAAAAATTACAATCTGAACGACGGAATGTCCCAGCACACCACAACTTCGTCAAGATCAGGCGATAATACCCTGGAACTTAACGATGATGACGATGATGAAAATGACAAGGACCACGAACTCACTCGTGTATACACCGATGTCAGCTCGATCTTTAGTATTAAAGAAAACGCTCCATTCACGGCTCCAACTTCGCACACTCTCAACTCCAAAAACAAGCGTCTCACAGGATGATCAACAGCCATTCCATCCATTAATGGTCAACGTCTTAACAATTTTTTTTTTTTTTTTAATTCTTGTAATGATTTAATAATAATACTTTCTTTTACTATCGCTACACATTGATTACCCTCTAATATAATGTAACCATAGTTATCACACCATTTGAATCTAGAACCTCCAATATACACCCTTCGAACCCATACAACCGTGACTGACCCCAGGTTTTTACCTTCATATCAGACTCAATCGCCGGTTCCTGGAACCCAATAATTGCAAAGTCTGATTCGTTGAATTCTGTTTCATTTCGGTTCAACAAGACGGGAGCTAAACCTTGGATCTGGTTTGGCAACTGTGAGAAGTACATCGAGGAATTAAACTCAATTGTTTCGTCGTTCATCACCCCACGAATCTGCCAATCACACTTGCCCCATTTCATAAAATTTAGTGACTCGGCTACTACTCCGTTGTGAATGACAACTTTCTTAACTCTTGGTAACATTTTGGGTTCAAAGTTGTTTAGGTCATAGAGAATATCGATTCCTAGTCGGAAATAGTTGTGAAACTTATTGGTCTCCACTTCACCTGGATCCATTTTAAGATGTTTGTGGATCAGAAACCGTGTGCCAAATTTATTGAAAGAAGTATCTGGTGGTCCTAGAATCCTAAGAACCTCTTGCTGGGTCGTCTTGCCCAAAATGATCTCATTCTTTCCCACCAAAATCTTTTTATCCTCTAACAGGACGTCAAGCACGAGATTGGTATTATCCAGAGCCTCAAAGCTGAATGCGGGCCATGTTTTCCCCTTGAACAATGCTATATTTCTACAGAGAATGTCACCAGGCTGATCCCAATTCAAAAGCTCCGACAAGATCTTCTCTTCACTATTGCTTACCAGCTGACACTCAATCAATTTGGAATATAACTTAGCACTAGCAATATCAAATCGGAAAGAAATACCTGGATATGATAAGATATATGCATCGGTGCCTAAAACTCCAGGGTATGTTGGACCAAATATCTTGTTGTATATCCGGAATAAAGTAAGACTCAGAGTAGTTGTTGGTTCATGTTGCTGCATCACGTAATTGTCACTAGATACCGAGCTTGCCAGGGAACTCTTCTCGGGCTCATAAAACGTGTTGTCTCTATCATACTCATTCAAACTGATCCCATTGTAAATTAACTTGGCTAATTGAGTGTGCGCTCCACCAATATTAACAATCTGAATCAATTGCAATGCTTGGTTTGTGTCAAACAACAACCGGAACCCAAAGTCTACCAACGTAACTGTCACTGGTACATTCAAGTAGTCCTGGTCACTGTAACTGATTTTGAGCCGGCACGCATTCTTGCTGAGCTCTGTTACTATGGAGTACATAGACCTACCCAACTCAAGCACTCTTCCTAGTCTCTCTCCGGGAATAATCTCAGTTTCGAATACCATTGTTTCTGTAAAGGGGTGCGGAGTCAAAGACTCCAGACTTTTGCGATAAGATAACGCGGATCATTCTGGCATACAAACAGGTTATGATACATGTACATTCTATATTACACCGGGTTTCCTATGTCAATATATCACACAAAGTAATGCTGGAACGGACCTCAGTTTCAACCGGATCTATGTTTTGTTCGTTTCCATCAATTATGGCCGAATTGGGCTTATAAATTGCTGACAAATTGTCGTTTTCATTGGCAATTCCATAATTTGTACCTTCCAACAGCTTGCTTAATGCCTCAACCAAGTTCTGTTCCGGTTCCTTTTCCAGCTCAGCACCATCCGTATCCTTAAAACATGAATGACATAACACATCAGTGACCTTTTCAGGATTGCTGTATATATGTTGGTGGAAATTGTCTTTCGAAACTTGTCCCACGGCATTGGCATCCCACCAAATCGGCGAGGCAGTGTGTTGGCACTTCATACATGCAATCTCCCTCTTTTCAACTGTATCAACAGATGGTTTGAAACCCTTGGTAAACACTGTGTCAATCTGTTGACGATTCAGTATGTAATTAAATGCTCGAAACTGTGGACCCGTCAACTTTGTCGTCTCGTATTTACAAAGGTCCTCAATAAACAAAAAAACCAAGGGTCGTTCTTCCTTATCGCCATACCGCTTCCCAAGAGACCGCATATTGTACACACTTGATGCAGCATCGCCATGCTTAGGACATATCAAAATCGGTTTCAATATACCACTAGCACTTCCAATACTCACAGTACGAGGATCTTTCTCGGAAGCATCCAATTTGAATCCTAATTTGAAGTTAGAGGAATCCTGGGCGCAAGTAACATGGTACTTAACATTATTATCACACAAATCACATTCAATAAGAGCACCATTTTTTGTATCACAAATCCCACAAGCCTTGGTGTAATTATTCATGTATACACGAACCACAGATCCCACCTCAATAGCTGATGTCGAATCAACCAAATCCTCTTTCTTGCGATGTATATCTGGTACTGTGACAAAATCAACCATCTTGTGGTTGAAAAGCGCACACGTCAAATGACACCAACGACCAGTGTCGTTGATGGACTTCAAGAAATCAGGCTTAACTGACGGTAGTCCCAAAATGGAATATTCATTATTTGGCTCATTTGCTAGGCAAAGACAACAAGAATAAACGGTTGAATGTCGTGGATTTAAGTCATTCACACAAACATCACATAGCCATTCCTTCACAGGACGATCAATATGTTCTGAAATATTGATAGCCGTACACGAAGCATGTACATTAACACCACAATGTGAACAAATCAACATCTCCATATATGACGACTCAAGAGGATCATGTTCACGACACACACAACATTTTCTTTCATGAACATCAAATGGTAGCTCAATTGAAGTAAGGTGAGGAATTTGAAGTGTTTGTATATATGTGGCTACCTCACTGAGCTGTCTCTCTCTGAATGATGAGACAATATTCGCCACAAGATCTGGAGACTGTTTCATCGACGTCTTCTTATCCAACTTCAAAACATTTGGTAACAAGAAGTTGCGGTAAAAAGGAGCAATAAGTCTTTCCAGCTGTGATAGGTTGGGGCGTCTCTGTCTTTTGACAACATGATCATCTGAATTACCGTTGGATTCTACTGGAGTTTCTTCATTTTCACGCTTAAGAGCATTCTCTACCTCTTTCTTCTTCTCAACTAGTTTAACTTCTTTCTTAACTGGTCGTTTTTTAGGTTTCTGCGTTTTATTTTCTTCAACAAGGTTCAAAGCATGTTCAGAATTATTACTTGACTTAACAACCTTCTTTTTAGTTTCAGGCTTTTTAGGCTCAGGCTTTTTAGGTTCAGGTTTCACCTCAACCTTTTTGGTAGCCAGAGGTTTCTTCTTTGTCATCTCAGGCAAAACCAAGGGGGTGCCAGGAATGTCTTCCACATATGATAGTACTGCGCCTCTGGAATCAGCCTCTTCTATAATTCTTGTTGCGTCATTGATTAATTCCATCTCAATTTTTCTCTTCCATCCAGAGAGTTTACTTCTCTTCTTGTCAACTTCGCTTGGCTCTTCCCAGAGTACAGCGTAGAGTCTCCATAATCGAGCACACCTAAAACATAAACCAATAACGGTGTTTTCTGGGTACTTACCACCAGCACTTGTTTCATCCTCCTTCTTTTTATTAGCTTCATATCCAGTGAGCCTAAACCATTGGGGTGAACGTGATGTTTGACAATGCTTGCACTGAAAATGGCTTCCTAGGTTTGAGATCTTTTCATTGTCGTACAGAGAGTCGTCGTCAGGGTTGGCAAGATTATCAATAGCTGTATTGACATGTTCCAGCTTGGTTTCCTCTTTATGTGCTTGTACTTTCTTGTGGATTCTTCCTTCAAAGTTACCCCAGATCAAACGGCCGTTTCTAGTTTTCTTCCAGTTATAATAGTACCTCACAATCATTCCACAAGGTTGGGTCTTGACTTTCTTATATACATGGAATAACTCACTGCCAAATTCTTTGACACCAACTTCGAATCTTTTGATTTCTTCACGGTTGAATGTAGGCTCTTTCAAGCTCTTTCGAGTAAACTGTTTTACCTCTGCAAACGCTTTCTCAACGTCCCCGTCATGTTGAAGATACAGTTTTAATATAGCATCCATGAAATTTGGTGTTGTTGGAAGGATATCCAAACTTGTCGCAATTGGGTCGCATCTTTCGATATAAGCATCAAGATTGACAAAGTTTTCTTCGAGATCCTTTGGCCGATTTTTCCACAATAAAGTACATGTTTCGCCATCACCGTCATCAATACCTCTTTCTATATATCCCTTTGGACGAGGTTGAAGCCACTGCGGATAGTCCTTTGGTGATACATCTCTATACTTTTCTGGCACGATGAGTTTTGGCACCGGGTCATTCACAGCCTTTGGAGGAGCCGAAGACTTTTTCTTCACCTGTTTCTCAACATCGTAGTATACAATAGGGTGATCTTCATATTCAGGAATATTTGTGGCCTGGTGCTTGGAACCTAATCTAGTCGATGCACGAGGATAAGGCGACCTGTCTTCAAGATCCACTGCGTCTTCCAAGCGGGCGTGCATCCCAAGGTATCGCAAACACCATTCTTCAGATAATCTTCTTTGATCAAATGTCAAATGGGCGTCGCTTTTTAGGAAATCGATTGCCATGAGTTCGTGTTTAGGCATGATAATCTCCATCGATTCTTCTTCCACACACTCTATTTCGGGGTCATCACCAGGCGACAATGAGGCCGACAGGGAGAGAGAGCGATTACCCTCACTCAGCGGTGTGCTTAGAGCAATGAGCTCGTTTGACAATTGCATTGCGTTGGACGACTTGTTGTCGTTGGAGAGCATCAACATTTTCTTTTTCAGGTACTCAATCTCGTGTTTCTTTGTGCAAACAGCACAGGACCACGAGAACCCACGGCTTGGTTTTTTCAACAAAGGTGGTTCCAAGCAAAACATGTGGTAATGTTTCATACACAGAACACAGTTGATGGAATCGTTTGTAGCACACCACTGACCGCACTTTTCGCAGTTGCATGACGACGAACTGAATGAGTTGATGAAAGATTTGGTGCGTTGGGACTCGACAAAGATGAATTCAAACCGTTTGTTCAACGCAACCAAGAAGTTTTTGCTCCTGCTGTTTTCGTTAGCGGCGTACTGCAAGAGGCTCTTTGTCAGGAGAACGTCGTAGAACTTGATCATGTACCGGTCAAAGAGCTTGTCAAAGTAGAAGCAGTTGGGTTGTTGTGTATAAACTTCCAAGCAGGCCAAAGATGATGCTGGCGACGGGGTCTTTTTGGGCAGATGTGTAGATGCTGAGGAATGGACGGAGTTGTATTCGTCTTCGATATCTTGCTTGAGTCTAACAGTTACCTTGCCTCGAAACGAAGCAAGGGGACATGTATCTGTGTGCATCGATGAAAAGAGAAGGCGTGAGTCCGATGTGATTTTGGATATATCGCGTGGCCTGTAGAACCACTGTATCTGGAAAAGGTATTCTTGTGCTGGCACCATGTCTGATATTGTCAGAGGTGCATTCGTTGTCTTGCGTTTGAAGGCCATCACACGGCCAATGTAGTAAGGTTCGCCTGGTGGTTCGCTCACCATGTAGATGTATTCGCCTCTGGTGATGCTGAAGGGCTCTGGTTTCTTGTGGTTGGGACAGTAAAGTGTTTGGGTATGGAGGTTGATGTAGGCGTCCTGTAAGTCGAGTTTCTGGGAGAAATAGAGGTCTGGCGCGGGCAGTGCTGGTTGCCAGTTGTAGGGGATCAGTGGTTTGTTAGATTTGGGGGCGCTGGTGGGTGTCAGGCTTCTTTTGACGGGTTTCTTCTTGGGTGACAGCGATGGGCCCGACGGTTGCAGCGACAGCGCCGGGTGCGGCAGGGCTGTTCTTGGGCCTGGCGCGGTATAACCGAACAGCAAGTCCTCGTACGAGTCCGTGTATGACTTATTGATGGCAGCCTTACGTTTGGGTCGGGTGGACATGGGCTAGAAGAAAGTGGTGGTGAACGGACCAGGACTACGTTGGAAACAAAAAATTTGGCTCTGTTCCGCACGGTGAAATTTAATTAAAGTTACATACTGAGCCCAGCAGCGGGCGGCGCGCCACTAGCGCTGGAGTTCGGCCTCGATGGCATCGATTTCTTCGAGCGATGTGGCGGATTCGAGACGTTGCATCAACAAAGATTTCTCATTGGCCGAGAGTTTGTTGGCGATGGTATGGATGTGCGTGTTTCTATTGGCGGTGGTGGTGGTGGTGGTGTTTGTGGTGGTGTCGGTGCTTTTTGGGGTGAGCAACGAGTGTGCGAGCGGCGTGGGTTCCGCAAGTGTGCCAAAGAGCAGTGCTGCTTCTGTGCGTTCTTGTGTCTTGACTTTACGGAAGTCAAGCACCTTGAGTGTTGGAACAAGCCACACCGTGAACAAACGGTAGTGTTGATGCAGATATATCGGGTTCCCCGTGAGCACGAGTGTCTCGAGGCGCGGAAACTTGGCGTGGAGCATCGGCTCAAATCGCCCAAGCTCGTTATTGGCCAACACAAGCGTCCGCACACCAACTGCGGGCGGAAAGTTATCGCTAATAGTACTGATCTTGTTGTTGGCAAGAAGCACCGTGTGCAACTGCCCAAGGCCACTGGGAATGTTACCCAACTCCACCACGTCGTTATTGGTGAGATCAATCACAGCAAACTTGTTGTGCGTCACTCCCAAGTTCTCAATGTACGGCGCCTGGAGCCCACGCAACTGCAAGACCGTCTGGCCCTCGGGATTAAGCACCACGCCAGCATCCTGGATCGTCTGCGCCGTTAGCCTCATCTCATTTGCCCTGTTGCCAAAATCACGCGTCTTCCTGTCAATGTAAGAAGCGCTCTCTTTTTTTTTTTTTCTTTTTTTTCGGCCGGGTTCGTTCCTGCACCTCGTTCCCACACCCATTTCATGTCCACCAAAACTGAGATGCGTCCCACAATCAACACCAACACCCAACGCCATCTCGTTTCACCCCACTGCCTACGGCCCACCAACAATCGCTGTCCATTGAGCAGTACACCGACACTCACACAATACTTTTTAAGAACTGATACACCAAGAAGGCACGTGGCATCCCTTACAACTGCTTTTTGCTGCCTGTCGTTATATGATGCAATTGTCAGAAAGAGATATCCCGGTGATACCCGGCAACAAGCTCGACGAACACGAAACACGCGAGCTCCAGCTCATGGTGGCAGATCTTTTGGGACGCAGAAGCCCCATGTTTCCCGGTTCGCAGCCCGTTTCATTTGAAAGAAAACATTTGGAAGAAACATTGGCTGAAAAAGATTACTTTGTCTGTGAAAAGTCCGACGGGTTGCGCTGCCTCTTGTTCATTATCCACGACCGCGATCGTGGCGAGGGCGTGTTCTTGATCACAAGAGAAAATGAATACTACTTCATACCCAATATCCATTTTCCATTGACGGTCGACGAAACCGAGGAAGAACGCACATACCACCACGGAACCCTTTTGGACGGCGAACTCGTGTTGGAAAATAAGAACGTCAGTGAACCCGTGTTGAGATACTGCATCTTCGATGCCCTCGCCATCAACAGCAAGACTATTGTCGACAGACCTTTACCAAAACGGTTGGGATACATCACCGAAAACGTAATGAAACCCTTTGACCGCTTCAAACAAAAAAACCCTCGCATAGTCAACTCGCCCGAGTTTCCCTTTAAAGTCAGTTTCAAGTTGATGACTTCTGCTTACCACGCCGATGACGTGTTGGCCAAAAAAGACCAGTTGTTCCACGAATCTGACGGCTTGATCTACACTTGTGCCGAGACTCCATACGTATTTGGTACCGATCACACGCTTTTGAAATGGAAACCAGCCGAAGAAAATACTGTTGACTACAAGCTTGAGTTAGTGTTTAACGAATACCAAGACCCCGATCTCGACGAAAAGGACCCTTCGTCGACGTACATCGACTACGACACAAAGCCCGACTTGGTAAAGTTGAAGGTTTGGCAGGGTGGAGCCGAACATACAGATTTTACCAAGCTTGACTTGTTGGACCTGGACTGGGAACGCTTAAAAGAATTGGAACAGCCGCTTCAGGGACGAATCGTCGAGTGCAGACAAAGCCAGACTAAAGCTGGGTTCTGGGAAATGCTCCGGTTTAGAAACGACAAGAGTAATGGGAACCATATCAGTGTTGTGGAAAAAATTTTGCTTTCCATCAAGGACGGGGTCAAGGAACTGGAAGTCATTGATTCCTGCGAAACAATTGGTCGGGCATGGAAGAAACGGGCTTACGAAAGAGAAAAAGCTGCCAAGGAAAGGGCAGCGGCAGCAGCACCAGCACCAGCGCAACAACAAAAACGTTCTTTAGAAACCTCTTTTCACGATGATGATTCTTCCAAGAGAAGCAAGACAGACAACGGCGAGGGTGTTTTGGATGATATACCCACTTACGAAGATAGCGACTTGGAATAAAGGATTCCGGATGGTAAGTTGTACCATAAAAAGTTGATGTAATGCAACAACTTTCTGTAATATTAGATACATATACAATATATAAAAAAGCACATGAATACAACACATCGCTAGATATGATTATACTGGGGAGGCAAGGTGGGTGTTCTGTCTTTAAACTTGCGTTCATACTTCTTCAAAATGGCTGCGAAATATTCACCGAAACTCGAGCCTTCTGTTTTGGGAGAGTATGGTGGAGGTAAGTCGGACCCTTCGAGTGAATCCCCGCTGAAAACCAATAACGGGGCTGTAGAAGAAATGTCTGCCTTTTTACAGGATTTTGATTTGGTTGTTTCCCCTTCAACAGTCACCAATGGAAGAGGAACTGGTAATGGATCTGCCAATTTTGTTGCTTGGAGTATTGGCATAGTTGGTGTGGTACACACAATCCTGGGTTTCTCTGGTTCATTTGGAGTTTCAATTACGTTGAATGTTGCCTTTAATGCATGAGAAATAGAAATATCACCTTTGGCTTCACGGCAACTGCTGGGATAAATGTAATTTTTATTTGAGTCGGTCACGTTGGTTCTGAGCTGATCAACAGTCGGAATAAATGCCTGGTTTTCAAAATGGAGATATCCTTGGGGAGTCAATGCTTGAATGACTTCATCGGAAGTAATTGTCTTTTGGAATAAAGATATCTGGTGTGTTTCTGCGTATGTCTTAAACAGGGATCCCACTTTAATTCGATACAGAAAAGTTTGGATCAAGTCTACTGACAACCCTAGGATCTGAAAACAGTACCTGAATTCTTCAGTTGGATATACGTTAAAGATGATGGGATAGGGATGACCTTGGTAAGCAAACTTGGATAGGAAACAGAACTCATACGCAAGAAGACCTCTCCAAGATCCTGAAGAAACTATAGGCTGCGAAACCAATGCCAAATCGTCCGGCAAGGATCGTAATATACGCACCGGTTGTTCACCATGACAGATCTTGGTTGAACTCGTGACCAGAGCCTTATAGTTTAAATCAACTCCAACCCAGTATTTTGTAAGCATTGTTCTAGTCCGCAATGATTCTGGTAAGTTTGGCGCCACAACAAAGTTGAATGAATAGTTGTATATCCCCGGAACTACGGTATCGCCTAAGTTCCAAATTACTTTATCATCAACAAGTTTTGTGTGTTTGAGCCCCCTCCTAGAAACGTTATTTTCGGTATCAACACCAAATAGTGGCTCAAAATTCTGTCCACCAAATACAACCCTGATTTCTTCAAGACAAATGTCCTTGTATACACTCAAGACAAGGTTCCCTGCAAGCAGTTGAGGTTCTGAAACGTTCGACTTACTTCCTGTCTGCTCCCTGCGGTACAATGTTGGATTTAGTAAGTGTATACTAAGATTAAGCAGCGAGGAACTGTAAATGGTGCATGGATCGTTGTCGAACTGCAGCAAGAATGATTTCCAGACCATCCTTAATTCATTCAATTAGACAAAAATAACAACTGTAACCATTTGCAAACAGATGGATACATATATATAGAAAATTGCCTTAATCTATCGGATAATTTAGGACCGGGCTTGATGTACGGCCACTAATTTTTTACACATGAGACCAGTGTTACTAAAAGTTGCAATCTATGAAATTCGCTTAAGTTGCGCGTCTTATTTCGTTATCACCTCGGTCATTTTGCTGCGAAATTAGAACCCTTACATCCGGTAAAAGTACCCTCTTTCTATCAATCCGGGCTTATTATAGGGCTACGTGTTTCAGTAACCAATTACACTATGGCGCATAACCCCTGTTACTATGGCGGCGCAATACCAACCAATTAATGTAAATTGATTGAACACCCCTAACCTTTCCGGTGACATCCCACAATTATTCTCTATTGTTTTATAAACTTAATTTTTAAACTTTAAATTGTTATCGGCTCTCTTAAACAGCTGTTTTGGGCGTCGATTGGTTTGTTCCTTTGAAATATAATCCCCCTCCGTACCGAAAGAGATATCCGAAATCAATCGGCTTAAAAATACAGAAGCTTGTAAGGTTCTCGCTAGACCATATCATCAAACTCATTGTATTGTCCATTGTTCTCCAATATCATCACACCAGGATCAAACTATCCCTATTGCTTAGTAAAATTCGATTCTGTACCTCTCTATTATTTACTACGGATAAATTTTGATAAATTTTGATAAATTCTAGAACAATTTAATTCGCCAATTAATACACCAAAAATATAACCAGTTATATGCATAATAATGATACCTTCTAAATATGATATTGCTTATTTCTTCTCGGAACCTACCATATATCGAGGTGGTAACTGAGGTACAACATCTTTAGTTTTTACCTCGAATTTCTTAAAGAAAGATGTCATATGCTCTCCAAGACTGGGTCCATCGTGTTTTGCCGAATAAGCAGGCGGTGACACAGATCCCTTAATTGACTGGCAACTAAGAAGTAAAATGGGCGCCGAAAACGAAAGCTCAACTCTCTTAAATTTAGAATTACTACTTGTTTCTTGGAATGTCGAACTCACTATCGGGATCCTTGGCTCGGTCACGGTAGCCTTTCGTCTCCCTGAAGCCAAAGATAAGGTCTTTATCGATGTTGTCCCTCTGGGATCCGAACATTTAATTTCTACTACTTCAAAGCTAGCTTTCAATGCATGTGAAATAGTTAAACCTGTTTTGAAATCCTGAGACGTACTAGGATATACTATCTCCTTACCCTTCATGTCTATCGTCGGTTGTGGCTCGTTGATCTTGGGAATGTGAGCTTTGCTTTCAAGGTACATGTAGCCTGAGTCGGTAAATGACTGATACATTTCTTCCACAGAAAGAGACTTTTTGAATATGGCAAAATTGTGTGTTTCGGCATATTTCTGGAAAGTTTCCCTATGATTGGAATTGACGTGGTACAGTATTCGTTGGATTAACTGGACAGAAATATTGAAAACACGGAAATTGTTTTTAAAAGGCTCAATTGGATATATGTTGAGAGTGATGTGAAACGGGATACCTTGGAATGCAAATTTGGACAGAAAATAATACTCATATACAAGCAAGTCTCTCCAGTTTCCTGATGCCACTATGGGTTCTGAAAATAGAGCCGCGTCATTTGGTATTGATCGTACGATATGGACAGGATATTTGTGATTTAGGTACTTCAAAATATTGGTACTAGGTGGCCTATAGCTCAAATCAATACCTATCCAATATTTTGTATTAACTGCTTTTGATTCAACCGACTCACTTAGTTGAGGATCTACAGCAAAAGTAAATGAATATGTGTATATCCCAGGGACTATGGTATCACATATGTTCCAAATCGACTTTTCTTCAACAAGCTGAATTTGTTGAATTCGCTTTCTTGCAATATGGTCACCAGTGGCTACTTCGTATACGGGCTGCAAGCTACTTCCACTGAATTGGACATGTATATCATTGATATACACGTTTTTATGAACACTTAGAATCACGTTTCCGACAAACAGTTGGAATCCTTCTAGTTTATCTTCCGAATGCTGTGTTTCTTTCTGATATATCGTGGGATTTAAGACATGAATGCTAAGCTTAAAATTTGAGGAAGTAAAAATGGTACTCGAATCTGTTGCTGACAGAGGAAGTATCGATTTCCATATCATACCCGGACAGCAGGTGCTCGAGAAATCTACAAAATGGATCTGTCTCGGTACTTACGGGACTCTTTTGCAATTTTAGGCCGCGATAGCAATTTCGGATAATGCGTTATCGGACGGTTCACGTGGGGAAAATAAGCCACCACGTCCTCGTCTTGCGCCTGGAAATTAAATAATAGGAAGGATAAAATGAGCTATTGCTCCACTGACCGGATAGTATCGCACTAAAGGGATATATTGCAGAAGAATATTCAGCACATGTAATAGGTGTTGGAACTTAATTCTAAAAAAAAAACACCATAATTATATTTATTAGGTCCAACCATTGCTATCAATATGAGGTGGTTGTTCTTGGGTCTTTTAGTCTTTGCAGATGGAACGAGTCCTCGTTACACCACATGACAACAACGCCATCGTTTATTTTATTCTGCTTTTACATTGTACTGAGGAGGTAACTGAGGAGCAACATCTTTTGGTTTTCTCTCGAATTTCTTCATCAAGGATGCCACCAGTTCACTTAGACCAAAACCAGACCCCCCTGTCTTGGCTGAGTATACAGGTGGTGATATTCCACCTCTTAATGAATCTGGACTAAGTAGTAAGATAGGAGCTGAAACCGAAAGTTCGACCTTCTTGTACTTGCCTTCTATTTTGGGTTCATGGTATTTCGAATATGCTGGAGCTTCAAACTCTGATATCGATGACTTCCGCAATCTAGAAGGTGATGACGCATGTTTATGTTTGAAAAGTGGCGGGTTCTTGATATTATTCTCTTCTTCTCCAATCTCGAATGTGGCTTTCAAAAAGTGGGTAATTCTTAAGCCACAAGTACAATTCTTGTATGTCGTAGGATAAATGAATTCCTTGCACTTGACATTTTCAACTTCGATTTCAGACTGTTCAATCAGTGGAATCAATATTTTGTAATCAAAGCACAAGTATGCATCATCTGTGCTTGCCTGGTACATATCATATAACGATACGCTTTTGTTTAGTAGCTTTATCCTATTGGTTTCGGAATACCCTTTGTTCTTGGATCCAGACTGTCGATTGACATGATACAGCACCTGTTGCACCAACTCCACCGAGAAATTGTGGATTCGGAAAAGGCTTTTGGAAGCTTCAATTGGGTATACATTGAGTGTTATCGCGTATGGCTCGTTACTAAAGGCAAACTTTGACAGAAAACTGAACTCATAGACCATAATGTCTCTCCAATTGCCTGTAGCGGCGATTGGCTGTGAATAAATAGCTTGGTCATTCGGTAAAGAACGAACGATATTTATTGGAACTTCGTGGTGGATTGCTTTGGATTCATAGTACAAATCGGTAGAGACCCAGTAACTTGTACTGATGACATTCGAATGTATTGTTTCACACAATGCTGCATCAACTACAAAGCAGAAGGAATACGTATATATTCCTGAGACAAGAACTTCATGGATATCCCAGAGTGACTTCTTATCCACGACTTGTGTGTGTTGAATCCGTTTCCGAGTTTCTTCATTCTCCACACAAATCTCATCAAAAACTGATTCCGAGCTGCGTCCTCTAAACTGCACTTGCATCTCATCGATGTATACGCTTTTATATACGGTCAAAGTAATTTCACCCACAAGTCGTTGGTTTATTGGAGCTTTGCCTTCAAGTTCACTCAATTCGTTCTGGTAGATCGTTGGATTGAAAACATTAATGCTGACTTTAAATTTGGATGAAGAACAAATGACACCTGATTCATTGCTTGACAGCGATAACAATGACTTGAAAACCATATCCCACTAGTAACCACCTGGAAAACAAGGAGTGCTCAGGTAAAGATATATATTATATCAATGTATAAAAATTACGGAATGCGAAATCTTCGTAAATTCGTAGATTGACTCTGAATAAGATGAACCAATATGAATGTTGTTTCTATAATAGATTAATGTTTTGCAAAACTCTCATTAACGTTCCAAATTAATGTTGTTACCAAACTTGGCGTATAGGTGTTTCTTCAAGTCAGCCAAGCTCTCGTCGTACTCTTCAACCAAGTCGTCAATTTCACTGATTTTTGTATCCAATTTATCGTTTTCTTGCTCAATCTTAGCAACTGCATCCTCAACTTTCAAAAACATAAATACTTCGCCTATCTTGTACTGGATCTTTTCGTCTTCGTCCAATAACTCGATTTCCATCGCCAAGTCGTCGAGGTACTCTTTTTCGTTCTTGAGTTTCTTTAACACTTCGAGTTGGTCATCTTTCTTTGTGATTAATGTTGAAAACTTGTTGATTCTCTGTTGATCTTCCCACAATACTTCGGCAGCGGTGTTTTTCTGTCCCTCTGGTAACAAATCCATCTTTTAGTATATCAAGTCCAAGACAGCACGTTTTTTTGTCCTATTACAAAAGACATTTTATATGCAGGCTGAACAATATCTTAATTGAACGAAGTTAGTATCAAATAGAATATCAACAGCGGCACAACGCCAAACAGAAGCATTTATAATATAATCTACAACAACCATTATTGGCAGGCCTAGTTTTCCAGAATTTTCCATTTTTTATTCTAACTTACACCGGCTCTGGAACTGTCTTCTTGAAAGTCGGTATTTAATATGCAGTACTAAACTTTATCATTCAACCTGCATGGTCTCACAACACCTTCTTATCCCCTCACAATAAAACCAATGGGCAAAGCAAAGAGGGGAGATGCCATTTTAACTTTCTGATATGAGCTTCTGTGTGAGAGCTAACGGCAGGAGAAGCCTTATGACCATGGTTGAAAAAAAAAACTAGATGATAGTTTATAGAAGAATAATAAATACATATACTTGAATCAAGCAGTTCCACCAAGCATTTTACTACCAGTAAATATAATCTCTCTGACCGAGATGGATGAACTTTTTTTTTGAGATGTTGTAACTGACATTTCTGTTTCACAGTTTTCCTTCTTGTTAATTAAAAGAATAATGAAACACAACTAAAGGGACCGCGCCTAATTTTCCAAATTGGGAACTCGGTGTAACTTAACGTTAGCAGAAATCTTCTAACTATAAAAGGATGCAAGTAGTCACTCCTTCGTGGATTTATTGTTCAACACTTCAATGCCCTCTCCGCAACAAGATCCACAAGAGTACCACTTAGTCCAAGTCACTGACAAAGACTTGATCCATTTTACCAGGAAGCAAAACTCACAGTCGTGGAAAGGCGCTTTGCTGGAACACCACTACGTCATCAGGGAATATGTCTTGGGTAAATCAAAGATAGCATCATCCGAAGTTAACCGCTTGCTTGTATACATGTTGCAGGATTCCAATGGAGTTCCTGTGTCCTCAATTGAGCTCTTAATCCGGAAAGCCTGGAACGTATCTTACCAAGATAATGAGGTGATAAAGAAACCAGTGTTGAGTGGGTGTATTGGAGGTGTTTTTACATATCCCGAATTTAGAGCTAGAGGATTGGCTAAGATCATGGTTGATAAACTTGTTGCGTTGGCTAAAACCGATCTCTTGGGCCCAAATGGATTCGTCTTTTTATATTCAGAGGTTGGTGAATATTATACAAAAAATGGATTCACTTCGTTTGGTGTTGATTTGGTACATACACCATTAGTAAACCACAAATGCAGTGACCAGTATGAATTAATCGAGTATCACAATTTTGAAGAATATTTATCTGTCTTCAGGGAGCAACATGAAAAGGAAATCGAAGCCATGGTAAGGGAAGACCACAAGAGTAGAGTTGCTATGATTCCTTCTGCTGATACAATTGACTGGTTTCACTTAAGATCAAAATACCTTTCCTACAGATTATACTATGAGAAGAACGACCCCTCTCCAATAAACTTTGAGGATAACTACGAAGAAATTGTCAAAAGATTTGCTGAAATAAACCCAAAACACTTTGGGTTGAAGATTGTGGAGAGCGGTAGATGGGCTGGTGCTATTATTTGGACGTACGAATTCACTGCAGAAGAGAACTATGCCACTGTCTTGAAAATCGTTGTTCAAGACGGATTCGATAAGGATTCCGTGTCCATCCGCTTAATTAATGCGTTACACCATCATCTTAGTAACAACTCAGAAGTTAAGCTGACTATTTCAAAGATCGTGACTTGGGAATCAGAGATCACTGAAAACGTCAAGGAATACTTGAAATCGGAATTGAAATCCAGGCATGGTATTGATAACGGCTCTAGGTCAGCCGTTTTACTAAACAACCCCGAAGATCAACGCAAATTGAAGAACGGGGATTTGATCTGGGAAGGAAACACTAAGTTGCCTTGGTTCTAATCCTAACACAATACTCCTCGCCTTACCCTTTCAGCTTCTTGCTTGGTATACCGGTCACCAAGAGATGTCATCACCAATCCAAATAAGCTTAGAAAAGCAGTGTAAACGAACCCAACAAAGTACTGTGGTTTGTCATTGGTGTTCCAAACAAATATAGGTACCCAGCACCCAATGATGTATGCAAAAGTATTGGTGATCGAAACAACGAATGCCCTATACGAGTCTTCCTTGATTAAAAGACGATTAACCCACGAAAATATTTGGGGTTGAGCCCATGATCCGGGCACTTGAATAAGCCAGTAACTTAACCAATGAAGCCACAGTGGTAAGTTCCAGTAGGCAAGTAATGTGCATCCAAGAGCCATACAAATAAAGTAGATTCTAAGAAAATAGTGGTTAGCGGTACCTCCCAAATAATCATTATAGTAACCAACGACAAGTGCTAAAGAAATCCCCATAGCATGAAATATAGAAGGGATCATATTGTAATAAAAGGAAGACAAGTTTAAGTCTATCTTCATCCAGCTAACCAATGTAGGCTGCGAAGATGCATGGTCTGAATTGTTGAAAGCCCAAAAAATCAACGGGAAAACCCAGGTTTCCCATCTGCTAAAGAAGTTTTTGTATGACACATCATTATCTGACGATGCCTTCACTGGTGCGCCGTTTCTCCTGCGCCTTTCGAGTGCAATCAATTTGTCGCTTTCTGTCCAGTACCAATTGGTAGTGTTTAGTGGTGTATTTGGGTTTCCAATTAACGTAAAGATTGCCACAGGAAAACTTATTGCAGCATCAAGAAGGAAGTTAATCTTAAAAGGAGGAATGTTGGATGACTGAGACAAGACTATTACTATTTGTTGCAATGGTCCAGCAATAATAGCTGCAAATCCTGAACTAATAGCCAAATATGTCGATCTCTTGTTTAACTCTGATGCAGAGTACCAGCTCCCTAGCAAGTATTCTAAAGAAACAAAGAGTGGAGCTTCGAGAATAGCCAAGATAAATCTTAGCATATAGAGCTGGTGCAAAGAAGTTGAATAGTATTGTGCAACTGCCAACCCAACCCAGCATATTTGAAGAATCGTTAGAAAGTATCTGAAATTGACCAAGTTGCGATGTATCACATAGTTTGCTGGTATCTGTCCAAGAATGTACCCTGCCGTCCAGATTGAGAGTAAATAGTTGTACTGGTTTTTATCCATATTATAGTGTTGATCCATGCCATTGTTGTAAGCAATAGCAATATTGGACTGATTCAAACTTTTGATAAAGTAACCCAACATGCTAGACGTCATAAAATAAAAATCTAGTTTTGAAATAAAAGCTTGCTCTAGGGGATGTTTATCTATACTATCATTGAAGAAGCGGTTTATCTTGCTGTATATTGATGATGATTTGGAAGTCAATAAAGCATCCTGGTCAAACTCGAGATCAATAAACGGGACATCTTCCACTACAGTAGTGAAGGATACCTTTTTTAGCAAAGGATATTTATCCATGGCTTGAGTTGGGTATAATGCATGACCGTATGATGTGTAGCATTATATATTGGCCACAGTTTTGATAATTGCGAATTTGCAGCCGCAGATAGTTGTGGGAAAAGGAGTGACCAATATTGTTGTGTAAGAAGCACAGAGTAGTCAATTACAGGTTAAAATCAGGAAGGAAACTTAAATTTAATTTGATTCAAAGCAAGAGATCCCTTAAATAGTTTATTCATTTAGGTTAGGTTATACGGCTCTTATAAATCGGTAACTTTAACTAATATTTTATGTATTTATTTATAAATAAACAAAAAATTATAAGAAACATCCGTGATAGTTTAGTGGCTAGAATTACCGCTTGTCGCGTGGTAGACCGGGGTTCAATTCCCCGTCGCGGAGCTTCTGTAGCGCAAATGGTTTAGTGGTAAAATCCAACGTTGCCATCGTTGGGCCCCCGGTTCGATTCCGGGTTTGCGCATTTATTTTTTAAAGTTTTAACTCTTGGATCCAACCAATTGTTGATACAGCTCCTATATATGTTTTCATAGCGGTATTTTATTATATTGTGGACACATTAGTTTAATGTTTAATCAGTTCTGACTGAGGTCACCACACTTACTTTTAAACAATCCAAATATTTGAACTCTGCGCGAATCACAACGAAAAAGGTGACAATGGAGCCAGAAGACGTCAACCGAAGTAATCCTGTACGTGTGGGCTACTACGATCCGTTCAGTGTGTTTCTGTTGGTGAAAGATGATCTTGAGGCAAAGTTTCCGCTCACAAATTTACATTGGAAGTACCATGCCACGAAGCCATTAAAATCGATCCCAGTGATTCCAATCGAATTGGTCGAAGAAGTGCCGAAAAAGGACGGCGCCAATACAGAAGGAGTTTATGTTCGATTGATGCTTATAAAGATCCAAAACTTGGACACTTATCGCTCACAGGTACGGCCATTGATCAAGGAATGGCTCAAAGGTTTGGTGTTGGGCACGAATGTCGAATGGATGATTCTCCTTTATGTTCCACTGGATACTAAAGATATCCATTCCACGTTTATCAAGACTTCAACCTTTGATAAATTGAAGATCGATTTTGGTCCTGAAGGTAAAGAACTTAACTCGTTACTGGATTATTCTCCTCTTTCATTGACCGATGTTCCACGGTGCTTCAAGATTAGCGAAGCGGCAGGAAAAATGGCTAAGATGGAAGCATTCAAAGAATTGGCAGTGAACTTGAAGAAATTACTTTTGGTCTCTTTTGACCTGAGATACCAACTGTATACTGAAAAGCTTGCTTTAAAAAAGTCAATTGAACACTCCAGTTTAATCTTAAAAATAAAATTGGCCAGTTTATTGAACGATATGAAGTTGCATCAAGAATCACTAGGCTACTATAACGAATTATATAAGGATTTGATCGAGTACACTGCTTCCAACCCTTCTGAACTTGATTATTCAATTGGAGATTTCCGTCATGACCCAAATAACCTTCGCATTGAATCATTTGGAACGATTTCCAGCTTTCTAAGTGATAAAAACATTAACTTGTTCAACATGAAATGTTACCTATTTATGCACCAATCTGTGCTGCTTCAATCTCTAGCATACCTATCAACGACAATGTCCATCTCAGCGATCTCGATTTCATCATTATTTCAAAAGCTAATTGTTTTTCTTAATGACTTGACAAGGAACTTTCCAGACGCGGATTTGAATGAATTTACATTTGCCATAATTGATACCTACTTGAACTTACCGATTTTTGACAAGTTGATCAATAAGACCCTTGAAAATTCCGAGTCTAGTGAACCTCCAGTTCAATTGAAAGAAATCTTAGAATTTAAGGGAGAATTGAAACTCTTGCAAAGATCTAAATTGGTAGAGATAGCGAAGAAGAAAGGCTTCACTATAGATGGATTCAACCAAATCTTCCAAGATATCGACTTGAATAAGGAATATTCGGCACCAGAAATCAAGCTCACGTATCGTCCTATCGTGGAGGCATTGAGGACAGAAGAATCATTTTATGACACATTCGAATCCATTACTGAACTGGTCATACAAGACTTTGTGACATGTGAGAGACCAAAAACAATTGATATGTTAAGTATTGATCTTTCATTATTAAACTATCAGAGAGGTAACTATCAGGAATCATTAAATATTCTTCAGAACTCCCATGATTTTTTCATTATGAATGGCTGGAACTTCATGGGTGGTATTTTACTTGAGATTTATCTTGTCTGTATTGATAAACTACAAAACGATGATCACCAGTTGTTCTTGTCAAATTGTTTAAAGCTTTTTTCAAGTTTGGTCACCAATAAGGACAAAGTTGGTATTAATAATTACCTTTTAACAAAGACCAAATCACAAATTCAAACTCTTTTTGATAAAATCATTGAAACTTCTTCTAAGATGGAAGAGGCTATGGAATACCCAATTGAAGGGTTGTTTGAAGTTGAGGTGGTTCCCTTAATTTATCCAACGAAAGCCAAACATGACAAGTACCTTATAGAATTGAAGATTTCCAATCCATTTCACTTGCTGTTCAATTTTGACAATATAGATCTCCAAATAACCAGTCAAGATGATCTGACTAGTTTAATGTTCTCAGCACGAAGCTTAAGTATCGATTCAAAGGAGGATCACTCGGTAATACTCAGCACCAACGATTTCCATGCTGGTTTGTTTTACATGAATAAATTGAATATCAAACTTCACAACAAATTACAGTTTCTGAGACTGTTCCAAGATTTGTATGATTATGACAGTACTGTCATTAAAAATGGTACTCCTAGCGATTTAGTTTCACAACAAGGCAACAGAGATTTTTCAGATTTATTGCTTTACAGCCAATTGGAAAAAACATGGTGCGAGTTTGTAAATCCGTCTGATTTAGAACTTGGGAGATCACTGTTGGTATTGAGAATTCATGTGTCATCAAATGGCATTGAGAACTTGAAGATTGAGTGTGATACTGGAACTGAGGGTGTTAAACTAGAAATCACCAAAGCTGAATTTAAAGCGCTTGAGCCATACCTGACTCAAGATTTGGATATACCGTTTTCTTATTTCAGTGACAATAAGATAATTAGTGTGACGGCTTCGATGAGTTATGTTATTGACGGTGAGAATTTTACGCATTCAATCAAAGACGCAGTCGATACTGCGTTACAGCTATCGGTGTCGGTACAAGATATATTTAAACCGGACTATATTTATTCAAAGTTCCAAGTTGGCACGTCTAATCTGAAATCTCCAGTTAGAGTACTATCAAATGACTTATCTACACTGAATGAGGGTTATAGCATCTTCAAACCAATAACGGAGATTCCTCCATTAGTTGCATTTGGAGAACAGCCGGCCGGGTTCTTTTATAAGATTGTTCCTGCAAAAGACTATCGTATTAAGGAGACAGACTCGCTTGACCTAGCGATAACATATTCCAACTTACATGATGAATGCATGTTGTATTTTGAAACTATTCTATTGGAGAAGTTGAAGGAATCTAAGCTATTGAATTATTTCTTCTTGCTCAAGCACACTATTATTCCGAAGGCGATCCCCAACCTTAATAATTACGCCATCAACAAAATCATCATGATAAAAAATGCTGATGATTTGATCTATGAACTGGTGATGAATATTAACACTCATGTTTTGAATTTGAAAGAGCGCCAATTACTTGTGACCATAATAAAACAAATTTTGGCCAACCTGGATGAAAACGTTACCGATATAGGCGTTGTGCCAAGGAAGTTGAGGATATCAGTTCCAGTTCCATTATTAAAGTATCTTCAGGTTGTCGAGTTTGAGTACAATAAGAACAATCGCTTCTTAGTTGGCGAACCAATTGATGTTCTATTAACGGTATCAACATATAAACGATGGTTCAGTGACCCGTCACTAGACACATCAGTACTTGCAGAATCGTCTCCTACTGGCAAGTTAAGATCTAATAAAAATGAGAGTTTCCAAATCATGATCCAAAATGACGATAACTGGTTAATCTCCGGATTCAAGAAACATAGTTATTCCATGGATGAAACCAAAGACAAACAAACTACTGTCAAGTTGGTATTGATACCATTGAATGTTGGTAAACTCGCACTTCCAAAAGTGGCAATCAGAAGCTTGCTCCCCGAGAACAAAGATTTCTCCATGGACATTGATGTTAAAAATGGGCTGGAAACATTATTGGTGGTGCCTGATTTAGAGAGTATCACTTTTTCGTTCTAAACTTCTCTGTATATTTTTGCAGCAATTGAAAACATTCGAGCACGTGATTCTGATCCGGAACTTGCGCATTTTGGCATGATTGCACCAAAACAAGTGATAATTATACCCGATAAAGTAGCACAATGGTAAAAGATACGATCTACTACGACCTACTTGAAGTAAGTCCACTGGCCAGTGATGCAGAATTGAAGAAGGCATACAGAAAACAGGCTATTAAACTTCATCCGGATAAGAATGGCAATGATCCTAAGGCTGCTGTGAAGTTCCAAGAGATGGGCGAAGCATATGGGATTTTACTGAATCCTGATTCCAGAGCCGTTTATGATGAATTGGGTGTACAGGGAATGAAGGAGAACAAGGCTGCGAGTGAGGCTGCCGATATCGATCCTACCGAATTTTTTACCATGATTTTTGGTGGCGGAAGCTTCAAGAACTGGGTTGGTAACCTAACAATGTTGCAGGAGATCTCCAAGAAGTCCGAGGTATTGGGTGGCGAAGAAGAAGAATCCGCAGTCTCCGATTCGACTGAGATGGCTGTGCATGGCGGTGTACCGGCACACCACCAACCGGACTCACCTGAGGTAAGGAAGAGGAAAGATGCTGACAGAAAAGAGAAGTTTGCCAAGCTTGACGAAGAAGCTAGACAGGCACGTCTTGTACGTGTGCAAGAATTGACCGCCAACTTGATCAGCAAGATTGATCACTATGAAAGTCTGATTGGAATCCCTGAAGGACAAGCACAGTTTGATCATAAGTTTAAGACCGAGTTGGAAGACTTGAAAATTGAAAGCTTTGGTATTCAATTATTACATTTGATTGGTAAGATTTATCAGGAACAAGCCAGTGCTACCATACAATCAGCCAAGACATTTGGTGTTTCAAAGATCTTTACTACTGTCAAGTCAAAGACGAACTCAGTTAAGAACGGCTATTCAATCATCAAAACATCTATCGATGCGCAGATCGCCGTGAAAGAGATGGTGAGAGAACAGGAACTCTTACAACAACGTGGAGGTGAGATGACCGAGGCCGAAATGGTGAGACAACGTGAATTGGAAGAGCTCATTACCGGTAAGTTCCTTGCGGCTGCGTGGGCTATCACCAAGTTTGAGATTACAGGGATCTTGAAACAAGTGTGTTCCAATGTTTTGAAAGATAAGAATGTTTCTAAAAAGGAGAGAAACAAGAGGGCACATGCGCTTGTTTATCTTGGTAAGGTGTTGAGTCAGACAGAACGGACAGCTGAGGAAGAGGAAGAAGTGAAGTACTTTGAGGAAATGATGGCCAATGCTACTGCCAAGAAACAATCAAGTCAACATAGAAGAGGCAAACAAAACACTGCTGAAATGGAGGAGTTTATGAGATCTTACGCTGCCGAACATGAGCCAGAAGATGAACATGAACATAAATAATTGAATCTTACAGCCTTTTTCTTAGTTAAATATGTTGAACTAAAATAAAAGTTTTAAGCAATACAAGCAGGATGGCTAGACGTATGGCCTTAGTCTAGTAAGTTAGGAATGTCTGGAGTGACGGGGGTCAGGGAAGATATTAATTAGTAGTAGAAAGTAACTGTGTAACATTTACAAAACTAATCTAAACGGATATTCTCTCAATGAAACAGGAGAGATCCCCAGTCTCTATATGTTGGAGAACAAGCTGGTTTGATATGACAAATATCTTTCACACTTTCATACAAACCAACTAAGTATAAGCTACTAATCCCAAGCCCTAAACTTTTGTTTTTGCGCACGACCAATGTTTTTTCTGACTCTCTCGCAGGGCAATGTGAAAAGACAGTGAGAGACGAATTCAGATTAGTAATATAATACGATACGATGAGTTCTCCTAAACAAATATTGGTCTTATACAAGCAGCTTTTGGAGAAGGCAGCCAAGTTTGATAACTATAACTTCCGCGAGTTTGCCAGGAGAAAGATCGTAGACTCGTTCAAGGAAAATAAGTCGTTAACTGACGAGGCTGCTATTACCCATTTTTACAACGAGGGTGTTGACAGCTTGGAACAATTGCACAGACAGACCACCATTTCCCAGATGTATACATTTGATAAGTTGGTTGTCGAACCATTGAAGAAACATCAGTGATACACCACAGACTATTCTTATTTCTGGTTACTGTGGCGGACCTCCACCAACTATATATAATTAACTAAAAAATACAGGGTTTATGCTGAAAGCTGATCTGTAAGCAATGACATGAGATAAGTTTATACATCCTTCAAATAGTTATAGGATACCAAGTATAAAAAAGAAGATGCGACCTCGGTGAGGGTCGAACTCACGATCTCAAGATTAACAGTCTTACGCCTTAACCAGCTTGGCCACGAAGTCGTATTTGTGATCAAGCAAATGTAATCTGCATTCCTTTTCATGCAATATTAGTCGAATTAAGGTATAATAAGCCTTCATCGCCCTGGAACACCCACGGAATTCACG
Source organism: Teunomyces aglyptinius (assembly GCA_030581575.1). Lineage (NCBI taxonomy): Eukaryota > Fungi > Ascomycota > Pichiomycetes > Serinales > Debaryomycetaceae > Teunomyces > Teunomyces aglyptinius. Next base: position 28,685 of record JAKTTR010000015.1, read on the forward strand.
GACAACAAAAGAATAAATTTTGAGGTATTTTTGAATTATAGCATCATCTTTTTTATTTGCTATTTAGATCCTTTGATTTTGCTTGGCATGGGCTATTTTGCTAGTATGTGTCTCAGAGTTCGTCTTTCGTATCTCGTTCATGTTGCGAAGAATAAATATGATTTAAGTGCTCTTTTCTCGTATTTGTTAACTTGGATAATCAATCTTTCCACTAGTAGTCACCTATCAAAACATAATGCGGGAATTATGTATTCCCCTCTTCGTACAATTTCCAAAAATAGCATTCCGAGTGGATCCTAAGGGTTCTTTCGCAATTGCCTCAAAAAAAATATGTCACTTCATTTTCGGCTGCAAACTGGTTTGTCTACTTACGGTTACATTGATACTTTAATTATAGTATAATATTGTTTCACTGTATACATATCAGCAACTATTGATGCTCCTAATTAGATAAAAAACTCAAGCGGTATATATTGTCAAAATATAAAAAGAAATCAAAATTTCTGTATTTACAATAACAAGATAGCAGCCATAGCAACCAACGATCCCGAACCAGCAGCAACTACATTTGCATCACCCTTAGAGTGGTGGGACTTTGACTTGTGAGTCTTAGTACTGCTTGATTCATGTTCACTAGAAGATGAAGAACCAGCAGCCGAAACAACAGCAGCAGCAGCGAATAAGAAGGCAATTGAGGAGGCGAATTTCATTGTGAATGTATTTATGGGATGTAATGATTCTTCAATTGAAGAGAACTTCGTCCTCCTTTTATAGATCAACTGGAGCACAAGGGTGCTAACTATTAATAGATTAATTTGTAACCAATAATAGCAACTACCAAATTAAGATAATCCCTTGGGGAGAACAGAAGTGACTAAGCCCAACGAAACAAGACTTGCTTCCGGAATCAGCGGTGAAAGTAGCCTTATTTCGTATACTAAGGTTTCAAGCAGCCCCAAAATTTCATGATATCGGTCCAATTTCAGTATCCGTTAGCCGTTCTAAATATAAAAAAGTTAATGCGCGTGTTACCCCATATCACGAGTGTAATTATCTATAAACAATGCACAATCCAAGATATTGTTCTCTTCGATATCACTATCAATTTGAACCCTTATGTATATAATCCATTAGCTCATGCAATATATTTTCCAAACTGGTATAGAAAGCACAATAATCATTGATGTCAACAAAATTATTCCGTAAATCGTAATAAATCTTCTCATTGAGCTGTACCAATTCTGCCTTGGTCTCAATACTGAGATTACTGATAGTTGGAACAAGCTGGTTTTGTGAAATTCGAAGTACATCTGCAGTGTCCTTTGTTTCGTCCATATGTAACTCCGATGACGTATGGCGTACAAACCCACTAGACAGACGCAGCATTTTCTCACCTCCTTCGGAAGAAGCCTTATCCTCTTTCAAAATCGGCTGTGGAACATCCATCACATCAAACAATTCATTCATGTTCATAAGGCCCGTAACTTGATAATCAAAGAATTCATTAATATTTCCACTGCCAGTCACTTTGTTTTGATAGTTATACAGTTGGATAAGTTGCTTGACATCATATCTCTTCAAAATGAATTCCCAGGTCAAGTTGGTTAGCGATAACATCCGCTTATATTTTTCGTTCTTAAACCACTTTCTATTCAAAATAAACAAAGCTTTGTTGATTAGTTTGACATAAATGCATAATTCGTTCATGGTCATAAATTCATATTTGAATTTCACGGTAATAATGATAAACATTAGAATAATCGAATCCAACGGGATAGTTCTTTTGACATACCAGTTATACTTGCCAAACTTAATAAAATCATTGTACTTTAAAAAGTCATTTAAGTTGTGTAGAATGGAAGGAATCAAGTTATTTTGAAGATTGTCGTAGGTGAAGTTTTCACGCTGGTTAAACTTTAACCGTGAAATTGAGGAGTTATCAAAATTAGCAATTATATTAGCCTCTTGTATGTGTCCAAATGTATCCTCATATTGACTCAATGACAATGCTCCTCCTTGAGACTTGTTGTCTAACCCTTTCAATTCTTTCAGTTCTCGCGTGACTAAAAATAGATCATAGTCGAATTCTCCAAAATTTGGTTTGTTGTTGTCACTCAATAAAATCTTCTTGTGGAGTAGCATTAGAGCACGGTCCACAAAACTCCACGAGTGGTTCATTATAAAATTAATTATGTTCATTTCTTGGACTGAGCTAGGTGGGTGGACACGTAGATACGAATTCATTCTGTGAATGGATTCCAGAATGAACCGAAACAATTCAATAATCAACTCCTTAATTTCATTGATTTGTGACACATTGAGGTTTGCCGATAATCCATTATGAAGTTGGTAAACTAATTCACTTAAGATTCGATCAAACTTGAACTTGACATTCATCGAAAGAATCCCTACATTTAACTTCTTATCCTGTGTCACACCAACCTCATTTAATGTCGGCTCCTCATCATTAGGCATCAAAACATTAAAATCTTCAAATCTGCAAACTGGTGGCAAGCAAAAGTTATGGGAGGTTAAAGCATCTAAACCAAAGATTACCCACCACAAAAGTCTTCTGAATTTGACCACTTCCCAGTTAGAGATACGCAAGGTTATCAAAGGATCCTTGTGGAGTTGTAAGAACTTGGCATATCGAATGATTTGAGACATTTCCATTGTTGAAGGGTTGGGAGATGTTGATTGAATTATCACGTTACCTAAAAGTAATGGAATTGTCTTGATGCCATGAGGATAATTATAATACTGACAAATCTTGTTGAAACCCTTCAAATACTTGTCAATATCCTGATTGAGTAATAAGTTATCATACTCTTCAAATTCAGAAATTGTAGAGGCATATAGAATAGGGAAGTAAAGAGTATAAAACTGTAAGTAGTTAAAGGAAGCTTGTGAAGATGACATATGAGATGTACTTGAATTGGTAGAATGATCGGAATTTTGACGTTCCCGTGGAGGTGGTGTTGTATTGTACGAGATAGTGGAGCAAATTTCCCAGTAACGTGCGTGGTGTTTGAAGAACTCATCGATGTTAATAACTATTGGTAATAAAATGTGTACCGAGTTCACGTAGCGAGACATCAATTCAAAAGATCTTTCCTTGGAAGGCATGTGTTTTAGCAAATCTTCAAGCAAATGGTCATTTTCGTAGTAGTTGTTGGTCCCGTAAAGATAATTTATTGTTGTTGCCGGATTGGAAACACGTCCATCGAGTGAATTATGCAAGATTGGGGTAATAGGGTCCGTTTTTATTTGAGGAGCAGGTGACATGAGCCCATTTGGCAATTGTTGATGCTCAACTGTCGCTGGCTGCTTCTGGAAAAACGAATTGACAATGCTACTATTACCATTGTTAAAGTTCTTGCCAGGAATATTGCTTGACTTTGACGAACTTATTCGGTTGGTTTCAGTTGTGCTTGAATTCGTAAAGTTGAAGGAGCTCATATTGAACGAGTATAATTCATCGTTGATGCTATTTGAATTTTGTGCTGGTTTCGTATTGAAGTAGACATTGGTTATGTTATTTGATGAATTGTTTAGTATGGGGGTCTGAAGCACGCTACTTGAGATCTGAGAATACGGTGCTGCTGAGTTGGTTGAGAGGAAAGAAAGTTCACCTGGTGCTAATGGAAGTGATACAGTTTGTTCCAACGGAGTTTCTACTTTGACTGGTACCCGAGAATCTTCATCAGACAACGTCATAGATTCGGAAGAACTGACCAGCGATGATTTTTTGAGATTATCTGACCCACTCTGGTGTTCCCGCGAGTACGTACGTTTTTCCAATTCTTCTGTGGATATACGAGCGGAGTCTTTACCTCCACGACTAATACGTTCGTTCATGAAGTACTTGCATTCAATACCCAAACGGTCACAGTTGTTGCAAATGGGGTAAATTCGTGAACATTTGATCTTTTTGGAGTGGCAGTAGATACAAGAGAGGATTCGGCGCTGACGTGCCTTCTGGACCTTCATAACCTTCCCATCCGCAAGAATCTTTAGGTCCTGCTTCAATGCCTGTAAATCTTTGGTTTCCTCAAGAGAGGAGATGGGTTCAGCCCCCATTGGGATGTTGGAGCTGGTCATTTAGGGTTAGACCCAAAGGGTAATAGTAAAAAATTTTATGGCGGTAAACTGAAACAAGAATAGTTTTCCTTTTTGGCAAGCAATTGAATTATGTGGATCTAATGGATCAGGACCACGACCGGTCAATTGTGGGGTAAGTGAGTGTACAAGAAGACACTCTGGGTACAAAATGTGTAGGAGGAAAAGAACTAAACCCTTGGCGGGGTTTAGTACATGGGAAAGACACGACCACATCAGTTATGTGGGAGAAACATCAAACGATCCAAATGAGGGGGAAGCTCAAACGATCTGGAAATTGACTATTCGCTTACGATAAACGAAGCTTCATGGTTTCTTTCCATGTTAATTCCAAAATTTTGTGGGGAAACTTCGATTTATTGTGTTTTGAAAAGCTATCGCCGAGTTCATATCTAAGTTTCAATCTCCGAGCAGGAAAAAATACTATCTTTAAAAAAAACCTTACCATGTCATAATCTTTTTTTCCCCTCGTAAAGCTTAATAAACAGCAACTTTATCGATCAATGTGAGGTGGAGTCATACATAAAATAATTATAAAACAGACATAAGAAATGACAAAGTATTCAAAACAACAATATCAATTCTTCCCAGACGAACAACAATAACAACTTTTGTGACGTTTTGTTTTTCGAGCTGAAATAGCCGTTTAGCGTAACCTACCCTTACAAAAAGTATGATGTTCTTTCCAAGACTCGTGTATCATCACGTGCAGGAAAATTTCTCACCAAAAATTTATGAGTTGTCCTCAACAAACGAAACGTCAACACGTCAGATCTCCAGATCCCACTGCGTGCTGTTTATCCCCTACTGTTTATAAATGGACTTCGAAGCTGCTGAAGACATCAATGGCGTTAGATTCGCCTGGAACTCGTTTCCTTCTACCAAGGCAGAGGCAGCCAAGATCGTGGTCCCCACAGGTGCCTTGTACACGCCATTAAAGAACAGAGAAGACTTACCAATCGCCAGCTACGACCCTGTTTTCTGCTCTAACCACTCGTGTAAGTCTATCCTTAACCCATACTGTACCGTGGACCCCTCCGGTTTCTGGCACTGTCCCTTGTGTGGCCAAAGAAATCCATTGCCTGCCCACTACCAAGGCATCTCCCACGATAACTTGCCCCTCGAATTACAATCACAAAGCTCCACAATTGAATACATTACAGCAAGACCAGTCCAAAACCCACCTATCTTCTTCTTTGTCATTGATTTGTGCCAAGATGAAGAAAACTTGAAATCATTGAAGGAATCATTGATCATCTCTTTGACCTTCTTGCCTCCAAATGCCTTAATCGGTTTGATCACCTACGGCACAATGGTTAAGGTACACGACTTGGGTTCCGATAAGATCAACAAATCCTACATCTTCAGAGGCGACAAAGAATACACCGAAAAACAAATCGCTGATATGTTAAATAGACCAGTGGCTGTTGCCCAAGGCCAGGCACCACAGTTTGCAAACTCGTTGTCCAGATTCTTCTTGCAGGTTGACGAAGTCGAGTTCCAATTGACCTCCTTGTTGGAAAACTTATCTAAGGACGCTTGGAATGTCGCTAACGGTGACAGACCATTAAGAGCTACCGGCTCCGCATTGAATGTTGCCTCCAACTTGTTGGGTGCTGTATTCCCTGGTTTTGGTGCTAGAATTATGTTGTTCTCCGGTGGCCCATGTACCTTGAACCCAGGTTTGATTGTCGGTCCTCAGTTGAAGGAACCTATCAGATCACACTCGGACATCGACAAGGACAACGCCAAACACTTTAAAAAGGCTGTGACATTCTACGACTCCATTGCTGCTAGAGTGGTCAAGAACTGCCATGCTGTCGATATATTTGTTGGTTGTTTGGATCAAATGGGGGTATACGAAATGAAGAACTTGTGTAACAAGACCGGTGGTACCCTCATCTTGAGTGATGCATTCACCACTTCCATCTTCAAGCAATCTTTCCTTAGATTGTTCAACAGCGACAACGAAGGATACTTGTTAATGGGTTTCAATGGTACGTTGGACATCAAGACCTCGAGAGAATTGAAGGTCAGCGGTGCCATTGGACACGTTTCGTCTTTGAATGCCAAAACTTCTAATGTTTCTGAAAACGAGTTGGGTATTGGTGGCACATCGCAGTACAGATTATGTGCAATTTCACCTCAGCATTCATACGGTGTGTTCTTTGATGTTGTCAACACGCAGGCTTTACCACAGAACTACCAGAGTTACATTCAATTCATTACACACTACCAACATGCTTCGGGGACTTACAGAATTAGAGTCACCACTATCTCTAACTTGTTGACTAGTGATGAACAGACATTGACCAACTCGTTTGACCAGCAGGCAGCTGCCGTCTTAATGTCCAGAGTGACGTTGTTCAAGTCAGAACAGGATGACGAAGCCGACGTTTTGAGATGGATTGACCGGATGTTGATTAGATTGTGCCAAAAGTTTGCCGACTACAGGAAGGATCAAGAAAACTCTTTCAGATTGGGGCAGCAATTCCTGTTATATCCTCAGTTTATTTATCACTTACGAAGATCACAGTTCTTGCAAGTTTTCAACAACTCTCCTGATGAAACTGCATTCTACAGACACGTTTTGTTGACCGAAGATACCTATAATTCGTTAATCATGATACAACCAACATTGACTTCCTTCTCGTTGGACGGTGAACCGGAGCCAGTGTTGTTAGACTCGGTTTCCATTAAGGACGACAGAATCTTGTTACTTGATACTTTTTTCCATATCTTGATTTTCCATGGTAAGACTATTTCTCAATGGAGAAAGGCTGGTTACCAGGAACAACCAGAATATGAAAACTTTAAGCAATTGTTGGACGAACCTAAGCAAGAAGCCTCCGAATTATTGGTTGACCGTTACCCATTGCCTAGATTCATTGATACGGAAGAGGGTGGATCTCAGGCCAGATTCTTGTACTCCAAGTTGAACCCTTCGATTACTTATAACAGCAATGAATTTGTCAACAACGGTGCTATTGTTTTGACCGACGACGTTTCATTACAAGTGTTTATGAGTCACTTAAAAAAGTTGGTGGTTTCTGGATCGAGCTAATGTGGATACATACATAGCTATTTACGCGTAGATTCAACTTGAATAGATTTCTATCACCCTTTTAGTTTTTATTAAACGTAGTCGAGAAATTAATATTTTCTTAGTTCTAGTTCACACCATTTTCCTTTGGTCATTAATATTAAATGCAGAACGATATTAGAATAGAGGGCGTGTGGCGTAGTTGGTAGCGCGTTTGCCTTGCAAGCAAAAGGTCATTGGTTCGATTCCGATCTCGTCCATATTTTTTTGACCAAACACACCTTTTCTTTTTAGGAATTAATGTAACCAAATTGGTCTCATAGAACACCCGGACCGCAATATATTTGAAAAAGACAGGTTCCATAGAAAAAAAGGAAGATAAAATCGGAACTTGTTTCAGCCGACCAACGACCAATCCCTGCAATTGCGAGAGAGAGAGAGTTGAGTGTTCCTAATGATTTTCAGCAGAATAGTTGCGATAGCACTAACGGCATTGGTGGTGAAAGGATCTCCTGGCGATGATCTCTATGCATTTGACGACTGTGTCAACCAGTGTGAACAAATAACCTGTCATGGGAACCCGTACCATTTGTGGCAGAACGAGTTTCGAAACGAGATCTTGGAGAATGATCCTGAGTTTGAGTTCATGTACTACAACGACGATTGGCAGTTTGACCCGATGCCGTTGCCGTGGTACTTGCGGGCTTTGCAGTGGGACTGTTCACTGAACTGCGACTACCAGTGCCAGCGCACCATCACGCGCGAGCGCAAGAGCAGAGACGAAGAGGTGTATCAGTTTCATGGAAAGTGGCCATTCTTGCGTGTGTTTGGTATTCAGGAGCTTGTGTCGATGATCTTTTCGATGGGGAACCTTGTGGTACATGTAAGTGGGTTTAAGAAGATATGGAGCCATGCTGTGTCTTCAAACATTGATTCAGGCTTACGATATGCGTTCCTCAATATTTTGGTGGTGTCAGGAATAACGGTGTGTGCGTGGTTCTTTTCCACTATTTTCCATGTCAGAGACTTTTGGATTACTGAGAAAATGGACTACTACTTTGCTGGTTTGACGGTATTGCTGGGGTTCCACTTGATTGGTGCCAGGCTCATGGAATTGGCACGGCCCACAAATACAAAATGGCGCTGGGTTTTTGGTTTGGTATGTGCTACGGCCTACACTGGTCACGTCACACGTCTAGTAGTGGACTGGCTGTACACGTACAACATGCAAGCCAACATAGCAGTGGGATTACTCCAGAACTTGTGTTTATGCTGTGTGTGCTACCAGCTCTACTGCAAGTACTACGAGTTGGAACAGGCGGATTCCAAGACCGAGATCTTGGAACACTTGAACTATATCGATTTCAAGCGCATCATCTTGCCTAGTTTCTATGCCCGCTCATCGAAACTCTACTCATTGTATCCGTTGCTACTTGGCACAATAGTGGTGGTGGGGATGTCGCTTGAGATATTTGACTTTCCACCTTTGTTCTACGACTTGGTCGATGCACACAGCTTGTGGCACTTGGTCACCATCTTTCCAGCATACTTGGGATGGTACGACTGGATGATCTGGGACGTTTATGAAAATGTCAAGCCCGAGATCGCTACTCAATCAGCGAAAAAGAACGATTAGACTATAGCAATTACATATCATTATCATCAGGTGGGGGAACATAAGCTGGAGGCTTGAAGAACTCCTGGTCCTGCTCGACAATGCGCTTAAACTCTTCACGGTTGGTGGTGTACTGGTACAAGTACTCCAACTCTAAATCGTGGACCTGTCTGCCCATGACAATCAACGAGTGTAATGGTTCGCCCGCATCGTACTCAGCCAATTCCTTCAATGTACCTGCCTTGAAAGTCTGGGTGGGCGATCCCAAGCGCGAGACAGCGACACACGGAGTCTCAGGAGTGTATGCCTGTTCACCACGTACTTCTTCAGTCTCCAACAACTGTTGTGCTGCCGTGGCGATGCTCATGTAACGTGGTGGCTCGTACACGCCGTTTCCTCTCATGATATTCTCGATGGTCTGTTCCTTAACCTTGATATCCAACAACACCAACGTATGCAACCCAATCTTTCTGTTTTCCAAGATTTTATCATAGAACGAGTCTGGTTTCCAGGTCTCGGTAAAGAACACAAGTGACACGGTCTGTCCAAACTGGTACAACTGCAAGCCACACGCACCCACAGCATTCATAACCGAGGCGTTATGAATAGCTTCGACTTGGATCCCCAACTCACGGGCCCGAATCACAAGATCCGTATGTGTCGTGGCTCCAAAAACGTCTCCCACCACCAAGAACGCAATGTCTTCAGTAAGAGCATCTTTGAAGATCTCGTCGGCGCCAGATTCAACCAACTCTCTGTCGGCCAACACAACGGGCGTACCATAAAACTCTTCCAAACGTTGCTTGTCAGCAGCCATCAAAATCGACGTGTATGCTTCCAAGTAAACACGTTTACATTTCTTCACCGTCTCAAGCCCACGGACGGTGATATCAGATTCGTGGGACAATCCCAATCCAATCAAGTAAAGCATTGGCGGAGATTGTTAAATTTTTCAGGTACGAATATATTTAGAGATGGCATCACGTGAAAATCTTTAAAAAAATTACATCGTCTCTTCTTATGGCAAAGAACCAGTCACGGCGGACCCAAGCCGAGATCCAACTCGATATTGAGCGGTACAACCATTTGATTGCACGGAACAGCTCGTTGGAACATGATATTCCACCACGAAGAACACAGCATTGGAAAAAAGAAGAACTGGTCATAATACCACGCCCAAGATCTAATCGACGCTCAGTGATCGAGCCCACTACGATGAAACGGCCAAGGTACAGTGGTAATCGAGCAGCAAAGATCATCCCACTCCCACCACCAAAGTCTAAGAACAAGAAACTAGCTCCACGGCCGTTATCCATGCTTGAACCCGTCACCTTTGAAGACCTGGTGATGTTGGGCCACACGTACGATGAGATGATCCAGATGGTCAACAAACATACGGCAAGAGATGGCAGCGGTGCCATTGACTTTGCGTTGCATCACCAGCTTTTCCCCAAGAATATCGAACACGAGCGGGCTCTGTTTGCAGTGGGCCCCGAGTACTTTGAGAGCACAGTATCGCTCCTAGGCGGGATCAAAAGCGATTTGGATACGTTCTGTGAGAGTTTGAGTGGGGTTTCGTCAACAAGAGAAAAGATGAAACAGGTTCCGTTGATTTAAGGTGGTGGAAGATTGCAGAGATGGACGACGATCAGGGTTAATTCGTGCAGCAGCAGCAGCAGCAGCAGCAATGACAGCAGTTCAATCATACCAAGAAGTTTCGATTCGTACTCTTTTATAATGTCGTAAGTAAATTGCAATGATTTTGATTCTGTTTTCATGTACTCGATACACCGTTTGATAGTTGGTACATCTTGTTCTCTTTGTTCAAGAGTTGTGGACAAAAAAAGGTGTTCAACGGGCGAATGTGGAGATGAGCGGAGACAATGGAGGATTGGTAAGGAGAGCTTTCCCTCTACAAGATCTTCGCCCACCATTCCCTTCATGTGGGAGTATCTATCGTTGGTGAGGTTGAGGTAATCATCTCTGATTTGGTATACGATTCCCAAGAGATTGGCGACCGGGATGACTTCCAGGACGTCTCTGCTGAACACCAGGAGGAGTTTAATGGATATACGAAAGAGTCCTGCTGTTTTATCTTTGACCATGAGCAAGTAGTCGTTGATGGTGGGGAGTTTATCATGGGGAGCGATAGAAGCAAAGCTATCGCGCCAGTAGATGTCCAAGCCCTGGCCGCGGTGGAGGTTGAGCATTTCATCGACGAGGATCTGGGTTATTTTGTATTGAAGCAGCGGGTCTAGTTGTGTTTGTTCCAACTGGGCGTAGAGATGAGGGAGTTGTTGTGCCTGTTGCAAGGCGACAAAGTACATCAAGTTGCCGCAATTCAAGGTGAGTGGAACTCCAAAACGGACATGGGCCGTTGTCTGGCTGCGTCTGAACAGCAGCAGGTCTTCTATATCGTCGATAAGCAACGATGAGTCGTGAAACACTGCGATGGTGGCGGTGATCAGGTCCAACAATGTATGGTGCGGAATGTGATAGTAACAGTCATTGAAAGCATGAAGAAAACGGTTGCGGATATTGGAATTGTTCCCAGGGATTGTTTCAAGGTAGTGGTATGGTGCAAGGATCTCGTCTGGCACGTCGGTGTTGGCCAGTGAGAGAACGGTGTCGATATCCATAAAGAAAAACGTATATAAGAATCAACTTTATTGTGTAAGAAAAAACGAGCCCTTGTTGTAACAGGTGACTGACTAGCGACCATTGACTGTAGGCAGGACTATTAAAGTCGGACTTAACTGTCTGACTCTGTAGTGAAAACCTGTCTCGCTAGCGATCAGCATTGAGAGGAAAAGAGAGAGAGGGATTATCCTATCGAGGATATAGTATACATATATAATTAAACGAGATCCGCGTTTTGGTCAAGTATCGAATCCGTTTACTAAAAAATCTCAAAGTCTGAATCACTGGTGCATTAATATACCGTGATACATTGGAGTTACTAGTTACTTATAGTTAGGCATAACCCGCTCCTGCTATTCATATTGACGAAGGAAACCCTCTCCATTGGTACAGAATTGGTATATTAGAGGAAAGATACATTACATAACTTTGGAGTCTACCCCAATTATCACCATTATGGACCACATTATTGATAGTTTTCGCGAGTATCCGTCGGTGACCAAGTACTGGGCGGTGGCGATCCTTTTGTGTTCTGCAGCCAAGAGCTCGCGGTTGGTGCACGAGAACAGCATGGTGTTTCTTGCCGAAAAGGCGTTTCTGCTGCAACCGTGGCGTCTTTACACTGGGTTCTGTTACTATGGCGATATGCTGTTGATGCTTGTGGTGCATATTCTATTTCGTGGTCTGAAACAGGTGGAAGAAGCATGGTCAATAGGACCACAGCTCTTGCCGGACGAATATGCCCAGTTGTCGCCGACGCAGCGCGAGTGCTACCATGAATATGCCCACCGGCTCCGTCTGATCGATTACTTCTACTACTTGGTACAGATCTGTTTCTGTATCGTGGCAGCAGTCACCGTGGCATACTATCGCTACGGCATTCGACTCATTTACTTGGGCCAGATCTTGGATGAGGTGTTGCTCCAGATATGGTGCCACACCAACCCCCACGCGGTGCTTCCCATCATGGGCTTGGTGCCCGTAACAGCCGCGTACATCCCGTGGCTCCGCTTGGGCTACGACATGCTCACACTGCGCGAGTTCCACTACTCCCTCTCGCTGTACTTCCAGGGCACGGGGATCTTTTTCACCGCCTACGTCCGTGCGCTCATGTTCCAGTTCTTGCTCCCGTATCTCATGGGATACGTGTGGTGGTTCACGCACGATTTTTTGCCTACCGTGGTATATTACGACACTGACAATGCTCGCCGCGCTGCGCGCGCCGCGACATGGCGCCAAACCGGTACCGCGGCCACCGCCAAACCGCGCCGCGTGCACCGCTGGTTGGTCGCGCTTTTTCTCCCGCCATGGCACTGGCTCTTGCTTCGCTACGTCCGCAGTCTTTGATCTGTCTGGGTTATATATTCACTTATTCTCTACCTGAACATCCTTTACTTTGGCGATCTCTTCTGTAAGCACCACCGGCACTTCTACTGCCTCGTGTTCGTCTATTGTCTTTGCGGGTGTCATCATCAAGTCAGCAAAGTTGAGTCGCGAGCCACGGTCGTCGTCGTCGTCGGCCGTCTCGTTCCACTCGGCCAATTCTTTGGCATGTTCGCGCTCAATCGCATACTCCACCGCCTCCAACACGTTGGCACACAAATGCTTCGGCTTATACTTGGGAACGGTGCCTTCCTGATACACGCCCGTCTTGACAAGAATCGAGTGCCACGAGTTGTCGTGGGAGTTGGCGAACCGGATATCGCTCTCGGGCGTGTCGCCCACAAAATACACCGTCAGTGCTGGTGGTAATTCCAACGTGATTTTTTCCTTGCGCACCGACGCCAACGGCTCGCGCACGTCGCCGTCGTCGCTGTCGCTGTCGGAATACCGCTCCAACTTTTGCTGGTTGATGATCTCCTCGCCATTCTCATTGATCAAAATATCGGCCTCGTGGGCATCAGGATCGTTGATCGAAAGTTTCTTGAGATGTTCATCCAACACACCTTGACGCCACGACGTCAACACCTTGTTGGCAAACTTGAACGTTCCTTTCTGCGGCTTACCAAACCGGTTCACCTTCAATTCGTGTCCCGTGTGTTCGCGGTAGAGCGCGGCGATCGAAACCTGCAACGCGCCCATGCCGTACCGCGACAATTTATAGTTGGTGGCCCAAATAAAGTCCGAGTGCGCAAAGTAAATCTGTGGCCCTTCGGTGAACAGCTTCAGCTCGGTTCCCATGACACCGTGTTTCAGGAGAAGCAACTCCAAGATGATCTGCTGGTCCGCAGCCCAGTTCCGCAGATCGGCAAACACAAGTATCGCATCGATGTGCACCTTGGAGAAATCCACGTCGCCGGCGCACGCAAGCTCGTCCGCACTAAGATCGTGGTACGGCAGTACCGCGGGATTCCACTTCAAAATGTCAAGCGGCGTATACACGTTTTTGAACCCGTACAGTTGAGCCACGTTACGGCACACGTTCCCAACACCACCCACAACCAACACGTTGTCGTATACCGTGACCAAATCCTTCATGGGCGTGTGGCCCTGGATGATCTGTTCCGGTGTGATGTGCGTGTGCAACCGCGCACTCAAGTCCTGTGCCCGCACACTCTCGGGCTTTCCACCACCATTGGTGACAAAAATCAGCGGCACCGTGATGTTGTACTTGTTGGCCCCATTGAGAAGCTTGATCGCCTCCACTGCTTCGGGAATGGTGTCGGGTCCCCGCAAAATGACCCCGTCGATATCGAAACAGAACGCATACAGTGCCACACGCACATGGTCAATCACACTACGTTTCTTGCGCTTGATGATCAGCGAGTTGCGGGACAATTTCGCAAGCGAATCGACTTTCTTGAGATTCAGCAGTGACGCAAGCGATGTCAGCAGCGAAAGCTTCGTCAAGCCGTTTTGCCATTGGTTGAGATCAGAGAGCGAAAGCGACGATACACGATGTTTGCGTGTCTGCGGTTGAAGCTGGTCGATCCCGTCGTTGTTAAGGTACGATTGAAAGGTGTCAGACATTTTTGGCGAGTAAAGACGAGGACGACGGCCTCCTTAAATTGATTGCTGGGGGAACGTGACAACACCACATGACGTCAGTCATGTGGGGAAGCAATCGTGTCGTCATTGATGATCAGGCAATGTCGTATCAGCGACATGGGCGACACAGATCACATGACATCGGCTTAACTTCAATAAGCCCCGACTAGGTTGCAGCCGGAAACAGGAAAGCGTACATATCCTGCTGCTGTTTCCTGAAATTCCGACCCCTTCAGTGTTTTTACCATGGACCATCTTACCACGGCTGTCAAGCTCTCGTGTCTTCCATGTAATGTCATCGGGTTCAGTTTCAAGTACTTGGTGAAGGACGGTAATTTCCGCAAGTACAGGAAGGAGTACGCCCTGTCGGTTGCGATCATGCTTTTCAAGCACTTGGCCGCGCTTCCGCCTCCGGGTCTCAAGCTCCTTAATGTGTTCAGCGTGGACATGTTGTTGAATGTGGTGACGCCGCTCTTCCACAGCCTGACGACTTCGCGCGTCAGTGGCTACGGCACTCGGTACGACGAGAACTCGTTCTGGCTCGTCGAAAAGCCCGACCGCCAGCCTGAAGACCCTGTCATTCTTTTTTTGCACGGAGGCTCGTTCTTTATCCAGCTAGGACCAACCCACATCAACTCCTTGTTGGCGATGCATCGCCTTGTCGATCCCGCGGTGCGCGACAGGCTCCTGATCCTTATTGTCGACTACAAACTCGCCACGGACGGCCACAGCTTTCCCACGCAGTTGAACCAGCTTATGGATACCTACAAGAACCTTGTGGTCGAGGACGGATGCACGAACTTGCTGCTCATGGGCGACTCGGCAGGAGGCAACTTGGCGATCGCCCTCTGCCAACGACTCAAGGAACTCGACTCGCCCAAAATCCCTTTTCCACGCCACTTGGTGCTTGTGTCGCCCTGGACACGCATCTTTCCCCAGCCCCAACAGTTTGTCGCTGGTTCCTACTACCAGAACCGCGACCGCGACATCATCACGCGAGGGATCGACAAACGCATGTTGCGCACCTTGTTGGGCGACGTTCCGCTCGAAAACTTGATTGCATCGCCGCTCAGCAAGTTGCCACACAGCAAACTCGACTGGGAAGACATCCCGCTGTTCAAGGACCCCGGCCACTCGGTGTTTGTGCTTGCAGGCGAGGACGAGGTGTTGCGCGACGACATTTTGGAATGGGCCGAGCTCGCACTCGACGTGCCGCTCGCTCGCCGCGAGTTCGGCGACTCTAACAACAACTACGTGCCCGAACTACACCTGTACGAACGCAACGACCCCAAATCGGCCCATGTCGTTGCTCATGTCGAGCCGTGGGGTATCCACGACGCAGTGTTTTGTATCGAAAGCAAAATCCTAAACCACTTGGAATCAAAACCCCAAATGACCCTTGCCGATCTCGACCGCAACAAGTACTTTGGCATGACTCGTATCGTCGAGTTCTTGAACCAGGTGTTTTAGTCTATAGATTGTGTTTGTTTGTGTATGTGTGTGTTTTTTTTTCTTTCTTTCTTTCTTTAGTTACTAATTACTCCTCTCCCTTCTTCATGCTGGCGATCTTCACCAACGGACTCAACAGCAGCACGTCGTCGCTCTCAAGAATAAACTTATCGCCCATCAACTCATCGGCATTAGCACGCTTGTTGAAATCTACTTGGAGACACCACAGTAAAAACTTGCGGATATCGTAGCTCAACGCTTCGGGCTCCTTCAACTTGGGTGTACCGTTCGTGGCAATGAGATACAACGCCCGCAACGGCGTCTCGTTCAAGTACGGAGGCTCTCCTTCAATCATCTCAATCACCATGATCCCTAGCGACCAGATATCCACCTTGGGCCCATATTCTTTCCGCAGCACAACTTCGGGTGCCATCCAGTATGGCGTGCCCACCATCGTCGTCCGCTTCAAGTTGATCTCGTTGATCTGCGCACAGAATCCAAAATCTGTCATCTTGATGTTTCCATCAATGTTCAACAAGATATTGTCTGACTTGATATCACGATGAATCACACCCTTGGAATGTAAAAACTGGAGCCCTTTCAACGTCTCGCGACACACAGCCCCGATCTGCCCTTCGGTCATCACCGAATGCGTCACAATCTCCGTCAACAGCCCACCTTCCATGTACTCCATCACCACCCACAAGTCTTCCTTGACAAGGAATGAATCGATAAAGTTGACAATGTTGGGATGCTTGCTGCCTTTCATCACGAGAATCTCGTTGATAATCAACTCCTTCTTTGGCTGCTGTTCCAAGTTCATCTGCTTGATTGCAACGGCACGCCCAGCATCTTGAACGTCGTGTGCAATATATACGCCTCCTGATGCACCCTGGCCAATTTTCGTCAAGTCCTTATACAATTGACGAGGGTCGCCGTCAGTACAGATCGCCTTCAACTTACTGATAATCTGCTGGTTCTTGCGCTTCTTCTCCTCGCGCTTCTTCAGGGCTAAAATCGCCGCCTGCTTCGCATCACGCACAGGCTGCGCCTTCTTGTCGTCTTCAACCACACGCTTCTCGCTGGTAACATTAGCCAACGCCTGTTGGGGGCCGGTCACATTGCTGGGGATCGCCTCGAGCTTCGGCAGCGCCGATGCCGATACTGGTGGCACCTGCACGGGCGGTGGTGGTGGTGCACGATGCGTCTTGAACTCATCCTTGGCTCGAGTTTCGGAAAACTTGGCTGTAGGCGCAATTGGAGCAGTGCCATGCGTCTTAGGGTCAATGTTTGTCTTTGACGCAAGCGAGTTGTTGTGTGATTTGGATTTGGGGATAGTGCCTTGTGGCTGTGGCTGTGGCACTGGCGGAGCAGGTGTTGTTGGAAGCGGTGGCGCTGGAGACTGCGCCTGACTTGCCAGTGCTTTACGTGAATTACTTCTTCTTAAGGATTTGATGGATTTGGATGAAAATGAGCGGCCCATAAACGACTTTTTGGACGGTGATATGTTGCTGGTAGATGATGGTGATAATGGCAGCTGTTTTGGTGTTTTCTGCTGTTGCGGTTGCGGTTGTTGCAGCTGCTGTGATTGTTGTGATTGTTGTGACAGTTTCATGGCCATTGGTGGCTTTGGTGCAGGCCTCAGAGGAATAAATTGGGTTTCAAAGGCAGTGTTGGGTGTCTTGGGTTGTTTTGGTGTTGTTTCGTCGTGGTACAGATGTGAATGTTGCTGTTGCGGTGTGACAACGGGCGACGACGTGTATGGACTCTGGTTTTGGTTCTGGTTCTGGTTCTGGCCAAACTGCGTCATTGTAGGTGTCAGTGGTGGGGTATCGGAACTGTTGGTCATCGAGCCGCTTGAGTGGGTTGGATTGGATTCAAACTGGAACTTCTTGAATGCATTTTCGTCGGGGTTATCGTTGGAGTCCTGGTAGAAAGCTACGATATCCATCACGGCCTGTGGATGCTGCTGTTGCTCGCGTTTCGAGATTCCCAGCGCCGATAACAACCGTTCCCATTCAATTGGCAAGCCCGTGTACGAGCCGTTGTCGTCGATCCCAACATGTGCAACGTGTTTTGCGTTGAAAGGCGTACTGATCTTCATGTTGATTGACGAGACTTCTTGTGACGCAAGACTACTTTGGCTGCCGCTGTTGGGGTGGCTGATGGAGGTTCCCAGTGTCTTATTCTTGCCAAACATCTGTGAAAACACGCCCTTGACACGATTGCCGCTCTTGCGTTTCTTGCCGTTGACCTGCGGCGACACGGTGACGCCCATTCCTGGCAAATCGCGGGGCGAGCCTGTGAGTCCAAGTGTCGATGTCGATGAGTTTGTCAGTGACTGGAACAGCGATTGGTGTAGCACAGGCGTGATGGCAGCCGTTTGATTATGCAGCGTTAGAGGGCTTCTGACGACAGAGCTGGTTGATACGTTTCTCAGTGTAGTTGAAGGTGCAGACTCCAGTGGAACTTGGACTGGAGTCAGTTCGGGCCCATCGATATTCTCATCATTAATAGTGGGGATTTTTTGGAGGGCATCGGTCTGGAGAAGATTGGGCGATGGGGGCGACGACACGTCGGTATCGAACCCGGTGGTTTCAAGCATGGTTTCAATGCCGCTGGCGGTGATGGGCGGGTTCTGTAACGGTTTACCGGGATCCAACTTTGACTTGAAACTGTTTAGTTCAGGGGTGGAGAGAAGAGACTTATCTGCTGGCGATAGTATCGGTTTCGTGTCGTCTGGCGAGTCCATTGGCCGGTGGAGCGATTCGGTGAGCTGCGAGTACGGTTCGGGGTCTGATTGAAGGCCATTGACGTTGAATGTGCCCGGCATGCGTGGCAATGTGGGCAGCAGCGTTGATTCGGCCACTATTTGTTGAGCCGACTGGTTTTCAAGCAGGCGGTTGGCGTCGGTGGTATAGGCAAGCGGCGAGCTGCCTTGCGACGCCAGTTCAACGCTGGGCGACGGAATGAGATCGGGCATGTGTTCCACAGGAACTTTAGTGGGTGTACCAGCACCGCTGTTGCGTGGGGAGGCCATGGAAGGAGAAAAGTGAGATTGATAAATCGGTCAGGGAGAAAAAGACAGCGATCCGAGCGGAATAGAAGAAATTGGCGACCGGGTGGAAACAAAGCGTGTGTCAGAATGAATGGGTCTATTGTGAGGAATTACGCCCGAGAATATTTCGGGATGCGTGTGTGGCGGGATGTGTCTCTTTTGTTGAACAATAATAATAATGGAGGTGTTTTTTTAAGTGTCGTGAATTGAACGGGTGTATGGTCGTGGCTCCACCAGGGAACAAAAAAAAAACTTTAAAAATTGTTTTTTTTCCCTGTTCCTGTACACCCATTTTTGATACAAATCCTTCGAGACAATTAAGCGAAGACTTCGTATGTAGTATTGAGGCGGGAATGAGCAGCGATAAAGGCGAAACGATTGACAAAGGAAAGCCGCAAAAATAATAATAATCATGAAACCAAAAAAGAAAAAAAAAAGTGAAAAAGAAAAGAGTCAAAAAGAAAACAATGTACCAAAATAATAATACTAAACAAGAAGCAATAACAAGCATTAGACTAATACAAAATGTAGGGCGACCCCATCCCTTGGGATACTAGTTGGGTTTTCTATATCCATAAACACAGAACGAGCCTGCGCGCTCGTCGTAGATGTAGCCACTGTTCTTGAGCATGTTGCTGACGCTCCGCCGGACCACCAGCACACCACCTACCGAATGGATCCCGCGCCCGGTGACGACGGTGAACGGTGCGACGTGTGCGGCGGTGGCGCCATACAGCTCGAGTCTGCCCGCATGTGCACGGAGTTCGAGCTCTTGGTCCCACCACCGTGCGAGCGCTCGCTTTGCGGCTGCAACTGCTTCTGACGGCCCGTAATAGTGGAGATCGATCGAGTCTGCATGCTCCAGTTTTAGTGATTCGATATCCAGTGCCAGCGAGAGTGCTGTTTCTGGTGTTGGCAGCCGCGATCGCACTAGTACCAGTACTAGCGGTGGTGTCGCTGCTGGTTTAAACTTTGGTGGTGCTGTTGCTGGTTTCTGCGCTATTTCCAACAACGCCTGGGTTGCTGTCTGGACGTCCCAGAGCTGAAGCGCGCGCCGCTGGAAATCGGAATCAAACTGGCGCAACTCGGCACTCGAAGCACATAATACATGGAGCTTTTGGAGGGCCGCTGGCGAAACCTTGAGTGACGACTCGTGTGCGGCAATGGCAAGTCGGAGTGCTTCGCCATACGTCTGTCCTTGGTGCATCAAACTGAGGGCCCGTGGTAGCAGGATGCCCGTAGCACGGCTGAGACGTGTGGCGTCCTTGTGTCCTTGCAACCAAACATTGGACGGCAGTGCATTTGTTGGCTTTCCAAGTATGGCTTCTGCAGTAGCAGTGACATTGTTGTGGATCTCGAGCATGCGTTCGAGGTACGTCATTTCGTGGTGGGGAAACATATCCTTGAGTTGGACAGTTTGGGGCGAAAACAGCGGCCTCTTTTCGGTCTCCTCAAATAGTGCTGCCACAACTTCTTCGATCGATGCACTCTGCATCCGCACCGCAATCTCGGAGCGGCTGTAAGTGGGAAAGATATCCGCTACTGTGTCAACATCGTCGTCATTGACCATCAAAGGTGGACATTTTTTTATGTACAGGGTTTTTTTTGTGGTGCTGGCACACGGTTTTGAGAGCTGAGAGCCAGCGAATCATGTCGTCCTCCGACGGCGCGCCAAACCGCCAGCGACGGCCGGGCGTGATGAGCATGAGACACCACGGCGTGGACCGTGTCACGGGATCGAGCTCAATGACATCCACAATTGATTCGACCGCGATCCATCGCTGGGCCTCGCCTCCACGGTGCTTGTAGAAGTACAAGTTGCGGTTGGTAAGCACACTGTATGAAGTTTTGTCGTGGTACGCGCGCGAAAACTGGCGGAGGTAGCCTTGCTGGAGAATGTACTCGAGTTCGCTATCGAGAGAGGCAATCGCACTCGCTGGCGCGCCTATGGTTTCGGGCTCATTAAAAAACGCCGCCAACGCCGCCATCCACTCATCATACGTCTCTCTGTTGGTACACCTGAAATGGAGCGACTTTTGGCTGGTATACACAGCAAAATGGTGGACATGGTGGTCTTCCACGGTACTAAACGCCTGGAGAACATCGTGGGGAACCACGCGAAGAGGTTTGTGTTCCGAGTGGTCGCGGTAGTATGCGAGCTGGCACGGACGGAGCGTGACCCATACACGTTTCCAATGATGTGTTTTGCTCGAGCGTTTGTGGAGATACAGTGCCGCCACAAGTCGGTTCGTATCAAGCACCAGGCCGCTCATGTGAACAAGTGGTTTTTTTTTTCTGTCAAAAGTTTATTCGCACATACACACAAAAGTTATGTTGGTCTTTTGTTTCCCCTTTTTTTTTTGGGTGCAAATATTTCTCCAGTGGTTTGCAACTGTGCCGATGTCCATTTTCCCCCCACAGGCAACGCAGTTGGCCAATGGGATGTCTGCTAATGGTGCTTGCCGATACCTTTTTAGCAAAACCTTGGAAAAAAAAACTTTCTTTTTTTTCCTTTGGTTACTCTTTTTCTGTAAATACGGCATCGGACCCAGGTTTTATACTTTTTTTTGTTTTGCAACACGTTACATCGAACCCGAAAAGAGTTTGTTTTGCCGCTACCACTCAATGTGGGGGCGCCAGGTAACACTCTTTAACGCCGACTCCACACACGATATCCCTCATATACCCGACACCAACATCCGTCTCCGCGTTTTCCCGTGTTGTTTGTCGTTTGTATGACGGCAGCTTCAGCTATTTTTTTCTGTTGCCTCGCTTTTGGATGGTGTGGTTCTTTGGCCCCACCCCCCAGTCTGCAGGGCGGTGGACCGACCTGGCATCATTTTTTTTATCGCTAAATGCCAACAGCTTGCTTTTCGCTTTTTACCACCACTCATTTGCTGGCTGTTTCGTAAGCCATTTCTTTGCGTTCTTGCCTCGTTCATGACCCCCAACGAGAACCACAGCCCGATGTCAGTTGACTTTGACTTACCAAAACCACCAGCACTTGTCCATCTCAAAACAACCCCCAACCTCTCCAACTACCATCTCTCTCTGAGTGAAACCAATCTCGACCAAGAAAATCTCGACGATCTGCACCAACACCACCACCACCCCCACCACCCCGACCTTTTAACTTGCCTCAACAACCGCCTGCAAGATACTTACCGCTACAAACGCTTTCTTGTCGACGCCAACGACCCAGATGTTACCGATACTAGAATCCACTACTCCAAGCGAGTATCGTTCGATACAATTAATCTCCAGCTATACGACACCAACGACACAGACGAATCAGAATATGCTGATGACGAGACGAGCAGCCGTTTCGGGTACTCTCTCGGCGTAGGTGACGTGCCAAGAGGCCGCACCCGGTCCCCCTCGGCCTCCCCGCGCCTGAGATCGCCGATGGGTTCCCCTATCCCGGGCTTGGCCCAGCTCGATATCCTGGACTTAACCCGCTACCTCCACAAGAAACCTAAACGGACAGATTACCCTACGAAGCCTATCATCACCCATCGCGGATGCACCTTTACCAGGCGGCACGAGAAGTTTGAGGACCTCTACACCGGAAAACTCAACAACGCCGCTAACGGCTGGTTGAAACCTGTACTACACAATCGTGTCATACTCGTATACATCAGCGGCAGAAAGCATACGTGGGTTGGCTTGGACTGGATCCTCAAAAACTTTATTGAAAACGGTGATACCATTGTCGTGGTTGCGGCAATCTACTCGAAGCTGGTCCTCAATTGCCAAAACGCAACAAGTCGCGTACAATCACCACCATACTTTGATGCCAAAACACCAAAGATGCGTTTCAAGCACAGAAGCCGGCCCGAATACACAAAGTACATCGCCAAGAACATTATGACGTATATCATGGAGCTACTCGACCCAAGCATCATTGCACGTGTCTCGATTGAACTTGCTGTTGGCGAGACCAAGCGGGTGCTCAAGGAAATGTACAAGCTTTACGAGCCCAACTTG
Organism: Teunomyces aglyptinius; assembly: GCA_030581575.1. NCBI lineage: Eukaryota > Fungi > Ascomycota > Pichiomycetes > Serinales > Debaryomycetaceae > Teunomyces > Teunomyces aglyptinius. The sequence continues at coordinate 51,584 of JAKTTR010000015.1, forward strand.
GTGTGTGCCGGTACGAAACAGAACCTGAAGCTCAGTGCGCCATTGAAACTGTGGTTATCGTCCAAATTGACTGTCAGATTGGTGAAAAACTTTCCGTTACCGGTGATCATTGTTCCAGCATTGAACATGCACAAGTTTGAGAATTCTTTGGAGGAAGAGATTAATGCCAAGTATAGAATCAACCAAAAGAAAATTGCTTTGAAAGAGAAGGAAGGGTTACATCACCCCACAAAAACCCCTAAAGAAGCAGAGGAAAAAGAAGAAGAAGAGGAAGAAGATAATGAATTGAATTCCGATGCGCTCTCCATCAGTTCACACAGCTCTCAAGACAGTATCAGTTCAGCTGAGCTGTATTCATCATTTGATGAGATCTCGAAGCTTTACTACGACTACAAGAGCGACATGAAGCATACCATTAAGGATTTAGCTCAGCGTCCGATGAACGACGACTATTTCGCCAATTTCTTACGGGTGATTTCCGATAAGTCAGCATCGCTTTCTCGTGAGATTCGAGGGGTGGATCCTGACTTTAAAGGGCGTGGCGCGCAGTTGGCGCGGGCCATTACGGGATCGAATTCGTTTGGTGTGGTTCCGTTCAAGACCAAGTCGTTGTTGATACCTGTAGAGAAGCCAAAGGACGAGCCGGTTATTCCTATTGGGGGAAAGCTTTCATATAAGGAAATGAAGCGGAACTTGATGATGAACAGCAAGAGCCCCACGCCGTCGTCGCCACCAGCACCGGTGCATATCATGGTGACAGAAGCACGGCTGGTGTCTCCTGAAACGCCACGTCCAAGCAGTCTTAAGTTTATTGAACCTAGAGAAGGAGGCAACAGGATGACGGCCAAGATGTTGCAGAAACTGTTGTCGCACGATATCGAGACGGGCGCGCGGCCAAATTTGGAGCCGCTCAAGTCGCATCCGGATATGAAGCCATTGAAGCCATTAAGTTCTAAAAGTAGCGATGACGAGAAGAAGAAGAAGCGGAAGAAGTTTTGGAAGATCTTTTAAAAGTATAGACACAATAAAATTAGAGATGATTTAGCGAGCGTAGATGTAGCGAGGATTTAGCGAGACAAGGAAAAAAAGAATTTGATCAATAAAAATTCATGCTTTGGTTGTTGTTTCTCCTTCGTTTGGTGGTGGCATTTCGGTTCGAGGGGCTTAGTATTGTGGATGATGGAGATCTCGATGTTCCTGGTGCAGCTGATCCCACGGGCCTTCAGGAGTTCACGCCGATACGCGACACCATCGAGCAGAGCGAGACGCACTACTATCTGTTCAGTGTGAACACACTGACGGGGTTGGGTGAGTACTACGAGTTCTTGGTGTTTCTTAGCGGCAACATCTGTTCGGAACCAAACAATGTGGGTGCCAATGAGACCAGTCTCGCTGTGTACTATCTGTTCAACTCGCTGATGTTTGACGATATGCTGTTGGGGCGCATGGCACTTTTCCACAACGGATACATGCAAGCGTTAGCGGAACTTCTGGTGCTGCTGGCGGACGCGCAGGCGAGCGCGGCGGACTCGGTGCTTTACGTGGCGGTGCGCGCGCCGGAAAATACCAACCGTACCGCGAGCTGGAACTACCAGATCGGAATGCTGCAAAACGACTTGGTTTTCCAGTGGGATGACCGGCTGTGGGCGCTGTTGGTTGATACGGACGAGAAGCTGGCGCTCATTGTGACAGGGAATTTGACGTCCCACAACGGTAGCGACTGGCTGGAGTGGAATGCCACCGATTCACAGTACCTGGTGCTAATCTATGCGGTGGATGAGCGCGCCCAGCTAGCGAACCTCAATATTTCGTGGTGTGCTGTCAGCAACGGGCCTGCGCTCATCAAGGTACTGAAGGCGGGCAGTACGTATACCGACCGGAACGGTGGGCTCCAGCAGCAGTTTTATGTGGAAGGACTCAATCGCCTGACGACATACGTGGCGTACTTGGTGTCGCATTTTCGCGGCACCGGCGGCGGCACGGTGTTTCTTCCGTTCGAGTTTACCACGCTAGAGACACCCGCGTGCGAATTGATCTACGACCTCGATTTCTGTGACCAGGTGGCGTACGCCGTGCCGTCAAACTCAAGGCTCTCAAAGGACGACGTGCGCAAGCTCTACGATACACAAGCACGAGATCTCTACTCGAACTTCAGCAAGGCGTTGCAGCAGGTGGCATGCAACACAACATTGAACGCCGCGTTTCTGCCGATCCGAACGTGCGACGACTGTGCGGCGAGCTACAAAAACTGGTTGTGCTCAGTGACGATCCCGCGGTGCACCACGAACAATGAATTGACGTACGCCCACCGGCTCCCCAACGCACTGCGCAACAGTTTTATCAACGACGTAATCCAACCTGATTTGCCCTACTTTGAGGTATTGCCATGTGTCAACGTATGCCAGGCATTGGTTCGTGACTGTCCCGCCAGCATGGGCTTTATGTGTCCCACCAACAGTCTAACCATCTCAATGTCGTATTTCTGGGACTTTGGCACGACGCCGCCGCTGTGCAACTACGTGGGCCCGCGCACCGCCCATCTTAGCATGGCCACGCACCGCCAAATCAACTGGGTTTTGGCTGTCGCGTTTTGGCTCACCATACTTTTTCTCTAAAACAAGAAGAAGAAAAATTATTTATTTCTCTATTTCTACGCGTCATGAACAACTTACCTTGGTATGTCTATACAGACAGATTGTAATTCACTTTGTTACTAACACCAGGGTCGAAAAGTACCGCCCAGAAACACTTGCCGATGTCTATGGCCAACAAACTATTGTGGATACCGTGAAAAAGTTTGTTCACGAAGGAAAGTTACCGCACTTGCTCTTTTATGGTCCTCCAGGAACCGGCAAAACATCCACCATCATCGCCCTTGCGCGTGAGATCTACGGCTCCAACTATAAGAACATGGTCTTGGAGTTAAATGCGTCCGATGACCGTGGGATCGACGTGGTACGAAACCAAATCAAGGAGTTTGCGTCAACGCGCCAAATCTTCTCGCGCGGGTTCAAGTTGATTATCTTGGACGAGGCCGATGCCATGACGGCAGTGGCCCAGAACTCGTTGAGACGCATCATCGAGAAGTATACCAAGAACACCCGGTTCTGTATTCTCGCCAACTACGCTCATAAACTCAATCCTGCGCTTCTTTCGAGATGTACGCGGTTCCGCTTCAACCCCATTCCACAAGATGCCATTCGCGACCGGCTCCGGGCCGTGGTGGTCAAAGAAACGATCACTCTTGCTCCTGATGCCGAACAGGCACTTCTAAAGCTCTCAAACGGTGATATGAGACGCGCACTTAATGTGTTACAGGCATGCAAGGCCGCGACACTGGGCGAAGCAACCCCGCTCATCGACGAAACCATGATCTATGAATGTATTGGTGCCCCACACCCGCGTGATATCGAGACCATCTTGGATTCCATACTAAAACAAGACTGGACGACAGCGTACAAGACGCTTGCATCACACAAGACCGTCAATGGCTTGGCCTTGGTTGATATGATCACAGGATTCATTGATATCCTCAACAACTACAAACTACAACCCAAAACAAGAATCGAGATCTTCAAGGGATTGAGTGAAATCGAATACGCCATCTCCAAGGGAGGCAACGATAAGATCCACAGCAGCGCCATTATCGCTGTTGTCAAAGATGCGTTGGAATACGAAGATGTCTAACAATGTTAGTATTGGTTGGTAATAATGCAGGTACTAATCATCTATCTTAACTAATCTTCTCATGAAACAAAAAGTATCGAAGAGCTGGGTTTATAAAGAATAGAGCCTCCAGGGCTCATTATAATCATCTAGTACTGAAATACATACATATAATAAAAACTAAAAGTGAATAGTTAAAAATTTAGTGGTGGATCTGCCAAATAAAAATTTATAGTAATGGAAAATTTTCAGCGTGCGAAAACCAATAATACATGTGAATGAATTTTGCATGTTTTTCTACTTTTTCCACTTTACAATTTTTTCAATTTTTTCAAATTTACACTTTTTTTTACTTTTTGGGAATTTAATTTTGTCCTGTTTTTGGCAAGATCTCCAACCAAAAGCGGTCTCTCTCATAATTCGATTAATCGCTCATCACACCATTTAGTAAATGGGTTTCTTGTACTTTGATTCACAGGGTTGAGATAAGCCATTTCCCAACTTCTCATCACTTCCATATTCATAACAATTGTTATGAACCCTCAAACTAAAGGCTGAGAGATAATAAAGAATGACGTAAAATTCAAAAGTAAGTTTTAGATGGAACAAATCCGCTTGGGAATCCGTTTTTGGGTACCTAAATGGCAACTATATACATTTAGCAAACAGAATATTTAAGCCAATTTCTGTTTCAAGTATAATTAATAGCGTAATGAAAGGTGGAGAATAGATCTATTGTTGTAGGGTGTAATACACCTTATCTTCAGTTGCGAAGTTGCTAAAACGATAAAAAGCTTCTTTCATGACGTACCTCTTTTGTTATCAGGAATCCCACCCCATATCCTTTGCCTTTACGCTTCCACACAATTCTCCCACACGATTATCCCACACTGTTCTTACAGACTCAGCAATCCTACACGTGTAATAATACCCCAACCCCCTGAACCCCCCCAAGAAAAGGAATAATAAACATGGGCACAGAAAAAAGAAACCGTCAAAAAAATTTTTTTTGAAAAAAATTTAGTTAAAAAAAAACAGTTGCTGCACCAAAAAGGAGTCCCTATCTTGGGCTTTGCAAATTCCGTCTAGTAAACAATTGTGCCCAATTGATCATTAGCAACACTTGTGTTGAGATAAAGCTTAATGTGAAATTTTCAGGAGACACCCCGCGTCAATTTCTTCTAACCTTCTTGCCCTTTTACTTTAAAGAATACATAGGTTAATAATTATTCGCTGCCGATTGGGTAGTTGGTGCGTGCAGGAGAACGGATTTTTACCACATAAACAACAACAGAAAACTGGCAAAAATTCTACATTTAGGCAGCCTGGGATAAAAAATATTGACTGATAGATATTTCACTTTTAGGTAACTTATAACGGATTTTCCATTGGTCAATTAACCTAAGAAAAATATTGTTACAGGTTAGAATCGATCAGCCAAACAATGACAGGATCCCTTTTGGGTTAGCCTCTAGAATGCAACCCAATTGATAAAAAGCACAACTGAGCCAATGGACAAGATAACAAATTGAATCTTATAAAATGACTGTTGTGAAGGATTGCGTATCTCGCTGCACAATCCCACCCACACCCCCTTTGCCACCCTTTATTTGCCACCTCTATCTCCACCAAGATAAAAATGGTAAATATAAAAAGAAAAAAATTATCAGAGAAATGATAAAAAATTTTCTTTGGTTGTGCGGCGTGCGGCTCAAATTTATTTCCTAAAATTAAATTTTTTTTAGAGGAGGGGGACATAGATATAAAAATTTTTCAATATATATAAGTAAGGGATTATCCCGATATCACTAACATACTTGTGTCTTTAAGACTATATTGTTTAATTCTTTAGTTCATTTCATTTCAATTAGAAGTTTAGATTGGTTTATAACCCTCTCCCCTCCAACCATCATTGCTCCAACCCCTAAGTACCACAGCGAATTACACCTCCCCTTGTTTTTATTTTAATTTTAGTTCTACAGAAAATTCCCCTTTTCCCCAATGGCAATTCGTAAGTCTAATCGTGTTCGTACCCTGACCGAAAAGGTCAAGGCTACCGGTATTGGATTAACTAACAATAAACCAGTAGCAAAAAGACATGTTCAGACCACAAACGATACATTTGATGCCCCAATCATCAAGAAAGTACGTCCAAATAATCACAGTTTCCAAGAAGAAGAAAAATCAGATACAATAGATCCAGTTGAGAAGTTATTGAGTCTCACAACGACCAATAATGACATTCTTCTAAATCTTGAATCAACGCACCCCTCAAATGACAATGACGAAGACGATGACGACAACAACTCACATAATGAAATCCGTTCTCTCAATTTCACAAAGATATTAAATGACAATATCAGGTCATATTATTCGAGGTTTAGAAAGTCTCCCATGGATGTCTACAATGGAGACTCGTCATTTGCATTGCTTAACAAGAAGAAGGAAGAACCAGTTCCAACGTCTACACCAGCTACACCAACCGCATCAACACAAGTTCCATTCTTTAAGAATGTCAACTTTAACCCCAAGCCTGCATCTCCCACCTGTGAATATCCGTTTGAAGAATACTTTTCGTTGGACGAATTGACGGATAACGATAGTGAAGACATGGGGCCCACCGACACCACCAAATTCAACAACAAGTTCAGGTTCCACTACAGACTCAACCACAACAACCTCAACTTGTCACTGGAGAACTCTAACCAGTCTCTTGTCACTCTTTCTCATGACAACTACGACAAAGAACTGCATGAAACTTTTAAATTCTTGAACAAACGCTCGGTTTTAACTGGCAAGGCCAGTGAGATGGTCAGCACCGGCAATTTTCTTATCAACGATTTTTTCTTATGAGTATTACGAGATTTAGATAAATATTTATATATATTAACAATACAATGTGATTTTAAAGTGAATCCGTATTATTGAAATTGTGCCGTATCGTACAGTATCGTATCGTCTCGTATCAGCAGCTGACAACCTAGTAAAATATTACTGTGCAGGTTGCACAGATAATTTTCCGAGTTCGCTTATTTCTTTTTTTTTCTTGACAGGACCGTAAATGTTATTCTGGATTTTGCATTCTCAAACTGAGTCCCCGAAAGTTTTTTTGTTCAAGTACAGAAAATGTAGCATGTGATTAAGTTCACATGACTAGAACCCTTCCCGATCTGGATTCCACCACATTACCTAAAAGTGCACACCTAAACCATTAACCGGTAGTCATCAATGGCGGTAATACATCTTATATACGCCTATATTATAGGAGGTGTCACATTCTTGCCATTGTTAATATTTGCTTTCATCTATCTCCACCCCAAAAAGTCAGTAACAGATGAGCCACGTCTCGACACCACCCACGATCCTACCACGAGGACGACTTTAGGCGAAAAGCAAGACTATGCCTCCGCCCTCCGTGCTGGTGAGATAGAAGAGAACTCTGAGTCAGGATTGGATGCACACAAATCTGGATGGATCATTGTTACACAGGAATATTTGGACTCGCCTGATGATATTACCTCCAACACACAGTCAATCACTGAATCATCCGACAATAAATCTGCATACTCTTCACTTTACAAATTGGTCAAGAAGGATACGCTGAACAACGAAGTGGAGATACCAGAGAAATTACGATCTAATTCGTTTTCCTCCGTTGACCACGAGCAACATCATTCCCACTTACTGCAGCCAACTCCAACTAGTTTGGAACAGAAAAGCAGCCAACGCAAACACCGGTACTATGCTATCCTCAAGCATGGAAATTTGTTTCTCTACAAAGACGAATCTCTCAAAGACGTTAAACATGTGGTAGTCTTGGCCAACCATATCGTCTCTATCTGGCCACGCAACTTAGCCAATGGTCAGCTCTTTACCAAGACATCGGCGGTAGCCATCATAAACGCGTCTAGGTTTGATATTGATATGGACCAAGCCCCCAAAGGCTCGTTCTTTATCTACTGCAACTTGAATATCGACAAAGAGGATTGGTACTTTGCTCTTATTAGAGCAACCAAGCTTGAAAACAACGATATTCACCCCTTTTTGACTCCACAGGTTCACGCCAAAACTCTACACTTTCAGACGAGTCATATGATTGATTTAATTCAGACATTGTACAGCTCCGAGGGACAACTCCAGACTAAATGGCTTAATGCCATTATCGGAAGATTATTTCTCGCGTTGCAACAAACATCAACCTTACAAGATTACTTATACTCAAGAATAGAGAAGAAATTAAACAAGATCAAGAAACCTGGCTTTCTTGACAAATTTGTCATCAAGTCGATATATCCAGGAGATTCAGCTCCCTTTCTCACATTCCCGTCTCTTAAAGAAATATCGCCCGATGGGACCTTGATTGTCCAAACCAATATGACTTATTCCGGAAATCTTACCTTGGAAATAGCAACTAAGCTTAATATAAATTTGGGAGCCCGTTTCAAAACAAGAGAAGTTGATGTTCTTTTGAAAATTACTTTGATAAAATTGAGTGGACCTTTGTTAATCAAATTCAAGCCACCTCCATCCGAAAGATTGTGGTATACGTTTGAATCGGAACCAATAATGAACTTGAAAATTGAACCAATAATTAGTTCCAGACAAATGACATACAATATTGTCACGAATTCAATTGAAAAGAAGTTCAAGGAAGCTCTTAAGGAAAGTCTTGTTATTCCACATTGGGATGACTTGGTCTATTATGATTCAGCGAATGAAATTTACCGTGGTGGGATCTGGGAACCTTCAACAAGAGAAACCGATACTCCTCAGGAACCAGGTACCATCTCGGAACCAGAAATTGAGACCGAGATAATTGTCAGCGAAGAGAAAACATCACCAGTCAAAGTCTCCCGTAATACATTGCGGACCATCTCCGATGTATCTAGAAGAATTATTAAGAAAGCTTCAACTTCCGAATTAAATGAAGATACCTCGTCTATCTCGTCCCAACAGTCCAACCCATCAAAAAATGCAATGTTAAAAAAGATTGGGAAGTGGTATTTCAAGGATGATCGGACTGCAAAAGAAGACTACACTCCTCCAGAAATGATTCTGAACCGGAGGGTGAAGAAAACCTCGGTGGACCCACCACATACTCCTGAACTTCACAAGAAACCATCATACGAATTTGGAAAATTGAACTTTAACTCCATTGGTCTAGAAGAACCAACAATTGCCCAGTTAGTAAATGAAGAGTACGAGGAATCGTTGATGACAAGTGAAGATGAGAATGAAATTGATAACTCCCTGTCACTCATCGACTGGAATGATAAACAGGTAAATATTGCTGGCGACGCTTTACCGAATACATTACAATCTGTGACAAATGGCGTTAGCGCAGTCACTGCTTCACATGCTCCCTTACATAGAAAGCCACCGATTGGGGAGATGCCACCATCTCCAGCATTTTTACCAAAAGAAGAAAGGCTTTCAGAAGTACCTATCTCTAAAAATATTTAAATATACGCTGACCAACCACCATACATCTGGGCCAATCTCTCAGCCAGAGATGCCTCCTGTAAAAGAACATCTACCTGTCCATGAATATTCATCGGTAACCCTTCCTTCTCGTTGACCAATCCCCTAATCTTCCTTCTCACCTTGGAGAGATGTACTTCGGGTTTTTGTATGCTCTTCCAATCCAATAAAGGATCATACAATAACGTTTCCAAGATATTCATCAATGGCGCCTCATGTGCCCTTAATAATGAGCCAGTAACCTCACAAGTCTTTCTAAAACTCCCCTCTATACCACATATTCCCATCGCATCTACCATATTTTGAGTTAATCGAAATGGTACTATTTCAGGCGTCGGCAATGTAGCACCCTTATCAAACAAACAATCAAAATCAATATGTAACACACCTCCATTTCTCTTGAAGAACAAAATATTCTCACAATGCCGGTCCCCTAATCCAATGATATATCCAACCATGGACATGACAGCCGAGGACCTAATAAAACAATTCCTTGCCAAATACCATGCCGATGGATCGGAAAACTGATCAGTAAACCAATTGTGCAAGACAGGTGGATTTTCCTTGCATATATTATTGAACAAGTCCACAAGCTTACGCAAAGGTTCGACATCTGACTTTTTGGAACTCTTCAATTCTTTTTGTGCCTCATCAAGTTTCATAAACAATCTCCGTTCATTGATTGTTTTACCCATTCGTTTTCGTTGTTCTGTGGTTATTCCTTTTATAGTCTGCACGTCAGTAACAAACTCAATGACCCCCATGTTTTCTGTCAATGGAACAACTGAATAGTTTGAAATATGCAAACTACGCTTTCTGGCTTCTGTACTAGCAAGTAACAACCGATTGATCATCGTAGTGAATTCAACAACCTTGGCATCCTTTCTAGTGTCATCTCTCTTAACCATAAGTCTATATGGCTTATTATCAGAGCCACGAATTGTAACTTGTCTAGGCATTTGCAATGAAAAAAAGATGTTGACATTATCATCAAATCCATCGAACGTAATTGAAGACGATTTGGGGAATGCATTGAACTTGGATGTTTGTGTGGCAGGAAGTCGTATTTCCAAATTGGTCCGCACGGGGATAACAAGCGAATCATAAGGATCACTGAGGTTGGTAACTTTAAAATCTTTCGCCAAAGATAATCTCTTGGCTCGAGCAGATTTTGGAATCTTGAAACTAGCAATCTTAATTAAACTGTTAAACAACTCCTTCGCATTTTCAATGATTAACCCATACGTTGCATTATCACCTTTCACCGTTTTGAGAATAGTAGTGATTCTCTCTCTTCTTATTGAATCATTTGAACTGGAATGAGACAAGATATACCAAAGACTATGACGAGGATACGTTTTGATAATGTTTATAATGATCATTGACAATTTCTCATAGGATGGATTGTGCTCATGAACTATTCTGGATAAAATTTGAGTAATGGCAGTATACCACACATGTGTAGGGATATTTTTTAGACTGGTGTCAATGTCTTCAACGATCTGGTTTAAGTTCCGTTCTGCGTCTCTTGATCGATTCTTTCTCTGGGCAAAATCAAGCCATACTGTGATACACTTTGGCAAAGCTTCAAAAATAAACAGTGTGCCAACAGACAACGCCTTCAAAAAATGCCTCACAGTTTGACGTTCATAATAACCACTCTGATCATTTGTCGACTCCATAATCTTATTATAGTAAACCCCTAAATCATAGTAAGGATTTTCCCAGCTGGGATTCAATTTAATTGTTTTGTTGTACTCGTTAATAATAGCTTGCGAAGAAAGATGATTCGATTCATCTAGCCATTTAGCGTACGTCAATTGAACATGTGCTTTACTGTCGGAGCTTTTGAAATGATTATCTCTTATAATATCAGCAAGTGATTTAATAGCTTCAGTTTGTTTATCACGAGCCCACAATAGCTTTGCATACTCAATATTGGCTTCTTGATCATTCAATGCCATTGCCTGAATGGTTGATTTTGTAGAAATATCAAGTCTTCCGTTTTCTCGTGCAATCGATGAACAATAGAGCAAATTTTTGGATATATTCTTTTTATCTAGTCTTGTCTGATTGGCAACAGAATGTATAGTTAAAGTTTTCCACTGAGTCTCAAATTCTTGGTCCATATTCTGTAATCTTTCTCTCAAAATCCTCTCATTTTCTTCCTTAAAAAAATCATCATGATCGATACCTGGTGACATTAGTAAGGAAATATCATAAAGGGAATGTAATTGATTCATAAGATATGTGTTACGAGAAAAGCTGGAAGATACCGAAGGAACAATTGATGTTCCAATAATCTTGAAAAGTGACTCCACCGATTTCTTGTAGTCTTCTTGCTTTCCTTCAAATAAGAATTTAATTCCCTTAGCAAACTCATAATTAATTAATGTTTCCATATCTTGTGGTTTGCCAATAGAGTCTGTAATAAATAGCCAAGTATTAATTTGATTCAAGTCTCCTGTAAGAACTGACGACTGCAAACCAACCATTGCCCATTCTAAAGGAACAGAGAGTAGGTCCTTAAGATCCGATTTAGAGCTAAGAGTTGTTAAAACGTCATCGTACATTCCATGCTCATTCAATGATTTCAATAACTTGGTATTGTTGGAAATATTACTGCGTTCATCCCCAGTCTTTCCCAATATTTGAAAAGACTCTTGCGCCAAAGACCAACTTTCGTTGTATTGAAATGTTGAAAGTTTCTCTGTTAAATTATTAGTTGAAAACTTCTTAAGCACACCATTTAATGCATCATAGTCGTTTATACTAGAATACATGGATTGCAAAGTGGAAACGATGTTTAAGTTGTCAAGATTAAACGAATCATCGACTTTTCCATCTCGAAAGCATTTCTCAAGATAAAGAATCGTCCTTTCATAAGAATCACACTCAGCTGATTTAATAGCAATTAGATCCATCGGTATATTATCCAAGAAAGAAATCACCAATCGGATATGTTTTTTAATTCTATTGGATTCCGACGATTCTAGTTGATAGTTATTGATGTACTGTGTAGCAGAAGAAACCCAAGCATTAAAGTAATCAAGAACTTCAAAAACTGACTGGAAACAATTCTTCAACAGTTCCACACGATCCGGAAAATTTGAGCTTGAATTTGTGTTCAATATACAAAGGAATTCAACTTTAATATCGTTTGTAGATCCAGGATCACCATTAATAATATGACTCAAGGCGACGTATTTCAATAAATGCTGACAAAGTGAGATATCATGATCTCGAATTAATTTTGAGCATGTTTGAAATATGGATTGTTTCCAAGGATGTGTGGTCTTATCAAAAATGCTATTCATGGGTCGCTTGAGAATATTTGAGGTGAAGTCGACCAACCAGTTTTCATACTTCATTCCCATCTTAAAGTGAGGATACGAAAGAGGTTCATATCTAGAAGGTGGAGCCACATATTTTGAAGAAAGTAAGGGTGTCAATGTAGACTTTGAAACATCTGAAAACTTATTCCACACTTGCACCGCATAATCTTGACTCTCTGAAGTTAAAACCTTTGAATCTAAACGCATAACCTGAAGAAAGTTTTGCATAGCATAGGCAGAGAACAATTGTTTGACTGGATCATTTGAAGCCCAAAAGTTCTTGACCACCATATTTTCAATGAAATCAATTAAGAATTCACAATTTTCCTTATAATCTTTGAAGTCTTGAATCAAGATAATCTGATTCTTAATACTCTTGAAGCTGAATTTGTTGGAGTCTAGAGACCCTATAACGGAAAGAACTCTGGCACAATTTGTAGAAATCTTCTCGTTTGTATTTTTAAACTTAGAAGCAGTATCTAAGAGTGATCTCACAAGATCACTAATAAAGGGCTCAAGAACAGGGTCGCGAAAGTATTCTTTCTGACAATTAACTTGGTATTTCTGAGTATAGTTGAGCAAATCATACAACGAGTGCTGTACAACATATTCGTTGCTAGTCTGTAATCTTCTGGTAAATTCTTGAAAAATGCTTAGCCTTGAAATTTGTTTAACATTCTTGAACCCTGAAATTGGCTTATACTCTTGAATGTAGCTTAAAAATGGGATTGATAAAAAATACAAAGAATATTTTGTATGTTTTACCTTGATTTCCTCATAAATCTTCTTCAATATTTCAATTGCAATATCCTTAGATTTGCTTTCAAACGATTCAAACTTTTGAAAAATCAGCGATATAACAATATCTATCAAGGAAATCAAATGATTAGAAGGTAAATTTTGTACTAAACCATTCCAGCATCTCAATGCTAACATCTGGAAGTCAGGGGTTTCTAGCGATGCTTGTAAGCAAGTTGATATCTGACCAAGCGCTGCGGTAACCGATTGAATATTCTTTTTGATCAAGAACTCAATGGCTCGAAGAGATGCCACTTTTTCCAAAAACGGTTTTGTTCCTTTTATGTGGTGAACGTTTTCACTAAATTTTTGAACTAGTTCAAGGACATTTTCCCCCAAATGATACTCAACGAAATCACTATTTTTAGATACATCTTGGCCTTTTTGGGTAAGTGAGATTTTGGCCACGTAGTTTAATGCATTTATGACCTTATCTTCGTTAGTGAATTGATCCTGTTCGTCAATTTGAATTTGTAAGAGGATATACCAGGTAATTTCTCCAACTCTAGAGATAAGGTTACTCAAATTGACCAATTTATACTTTGGGTTGATATTGCTCAATACATTGATAATATACTTTTCATTTATGGGAATATCCTTTACCAAATATGTTGCAATGATTCGAGGTAAGTTCTTTGATACCAAGTCAATCTTGGATAAATTTGATGCATCGGCAATTTCTTGAATAAAGTCAAACTTATAATATTCTAAAAGGCGTGGGGTGGTATACTCTCGAGTCCTGCTCAAGAAGAACTTCTTTGTAATTCCCAATAATTCAGTTACTCGCTGAAACATTCTTGGTTTCTTTATGATTACTTCAGCAACACTTGGAAAATATGGCGAGAGAAGTTTGTAAGGAGCTAATGATTTAGCAGAAGCAATACTAAGAAACCCATGGTAGACGTAATTAACATGATGATCATTGTTTTCGCCCATCAAATCGATTAATTTTATAAATATGACACATAGCCATTCTCCACTGGAAATAATTGCTAATTCAACCAAAGTATTGATTGTTGATTCAGCAAAATGCTTTCTAGAATCACTTTTAAAATCAATAGAGGAGATTCCTTTAAAGATATACTTAAAGTTGGAATCAACTTGCTTGCTTTTTGCTTGAAGTAGATATAATGGCACAACTCTCGAAGCCAATAATCGTACATCACGGTTGTTGTTCGTTGATAGTTGCAGCAAAATAAACTTAAATACGACGTCGTCTTCAAAGTTTCCTTGTGGTGGCAAGAAACTAGCAAATAGTTTGAAGAAAGTAAGCATCAAGTTGCAACATAACAACGGATTGTTTTGGAAATAATACAGTTTCGTGCCTAACAAATACTTGACAAGGATTTGCTGATAAAGGATGTTAATTTCTGGCACTTCAAGTACTGATTTTCTTTCGAGGTCTATTTTCAAGTGCTGGCCTTTAACAATTGAACATTTGGTACATTCATTAGTGGCAAAGTCATAGTCGTTGTTAACTAGACAAGCAAAATTTCCCAACGCTGTGATTAAAGAAAACAAGGTGTGTGTTTCCAATTTGTTTTGACTGACAACATCTTTAACTTGCTCGATCCAAAGCATGTAGTTGAATCTTGTGCTTGAGATAGAGGTATCATACTTTGGGATATCAGTTGTATCGGCAATAAAATGAAGGAGTTGTATGATTTGTTTGTTGTTTGAGTCGACTGAGTTAATGTCGATCAAAGAGGTACGTAATGTATCTAATTCAAAATCATTGAAGGGTGAAATGATAAACTGGTTATTGGATGTTGTTTGATAGTAATTAACGACTTCATTATTTGATGCTTGGTGGTTGTGATAATAGTTTATTAAATGTAAGGTTTTGAGGATAGATGGAGGTAATTGAAGTTTGTGATTGAGGGATTTCAAAATGGTATTGAAATGGTTGTAGTGGATGAAGCTGTCTGTAATTTTTTTATCACGACAGAGTACGAACAGCTTGAGTAAACTATAGGCAATTGACCGTTGAAGTGTTCTTGATGACAGGCAAATATCTTTTGAAGTGAGAAGATCAATGACCCAATTGAGCAAGAGGGAGATTTGGTTCCAGGTGACAGAATCGTTGAGAACCAAATTGTTGGTCAAATTTAAGATAATGACGGAGCGCAAGATATCAAAGGAGGAAGATTTGACTTCATTTAACACGAACCATATTTTCCTGGCGTAACTTTCGAATCTCAATTGGTAGGAGACAAAGTTGAGCAAGAGTTTATTAGCCAAGTCGTAATCGTTCAAAATGGAGTATAGGTGTACGGTTGTAGTCAAGACCAGCAGGAAGCGAGGTGTGGATGCAAGAAACAATTTGTCGATGAGAAATGTGAGGTTGGAGTCAATGAGTTGGAGAAGATCGGTTTTGAGTTGTTTAATGTACTTGAAGCTGTGGAGCTTTGTAGTGACCAAGTTGATAGTGTTGATGATAAACGACTTCAAGTGGTTTAGTACCACTGGATCATTGGCGTACGATGGTATGTGGTGTAATGCAAAGAGGATGGACCAGTAGTAGAAGAGATGGGGCTGATCGTGGCCCACAGGAAACTGTTTAGAGTCCAGCGGTGTGATTTCTGAGTTGAGAAGGTGAAGTTTCTTGCTGAACACCAACTCGAGGGTGGTGATAAGGCGGAGAAGCAGGTCATCGGTGGTGGCGTGAGATTCTAACTTATCGTGGGTGAATGCAAACAAAAAAAGGGCCAATTTGCGGAAGTCGGTGTTATCATCATTATTGATGTTGTTGTGGATATCGTCGAGGAAGTGGGACAACTCAGAGGGGGAGATATTGACGGACATCAGCGATGGGCTGCAAAAAGAAAGAGTCCACACGCGTATATGATTTTTCGCACTGGCAAAAACCGGTCTTTTCTGATACAAGGTCTACGCAGGAGGATATCGTGAATCGTTGTGCTATTTAGTAGGGGTGTGCCTAAAGGAGACTGTGGGTCTCTCTGACAACGGGGAGTTGTGGCGGGAGATGTGTGCTATAATTGCGAAACTAAACCTCTTTCTTGTACTGCCTCCTCAAAAAAGAGCCAGGCCTGGCACAGGGTCTGTAGAGTACGCTGTGTTATGCTTACTGGATGGGGATGCAGCCATCAACCTCATGGGTTGGGACCAGGCACGCCAGGCACGGAGATGTTTCTGGAGATGTGCAAACGGATTGAAGTGATGGATGGGCAGAAGGACACGGTGCCTGGGGATGGATGCCAGGTTGCCAGGTTGCCACTATTGGCCGTAGTTTATGGGTCTCTTGAAAAGTAAGATGTGTGGCTCGGGAGCATGGGTTTCGTAGTGGGCCCAGCCTAACGACTGGGTGATGCCCAAGCCTCTCCATTCTTCTTCCAACAATATACGCAAGGTGCCAGTTTCTGGATTGAAGTAGTCTTGTGGAATGGCCTTGAGCATGTTTTTGGGCAACATGACGTGTCTATATTCGTGGGTATCGTCGCTGTAGCGCGGCGAGTAGTGGATCATATCCTGGAACTCCAAGACCTTGTGTCTTTCTGAGTCTGTCAAGTAACGAGGTTTGGTCATGTGGCTATATTGCGATTGGCTGCTGCTTCAATGGTAACTACCCCCGATCTTGGAAGACGAATACCAACGAGGTCAAGAAAATTTCTCACCGCGCGCCGATCCGCCACGACGAGTATACCACGCAAAAACCAAAAACCTCAAGTCCCAAAGGGCCCCCCCCTCCAAAAGAAAAAGAGGCTTCAATCGCGTGACCAATCACAAAGTACTAAACCATATCTGCACATTCACAGCATATATACATAGCAACGTCAAACCGATGTACGGATTGGTGGGCTCCGTGGTGCCAAACATACACGCACCGCTTCATTACACAAATGACTGGCACAAAATCGACCCGGGGTTCTGGCCGCAGACCGTGGCTGCGTTGCCTGCGACAAACCAAACAGTTCCCAAGATCCCCACCAGCTTGGCTCACGTATCGATACAGATCCCTGTGGCGGTTATGGATGACGCGGCCCAGTTTTTAGCCCGGTGGCTGCAGATCTTCCCTCGCGTTACATTTGTTCTTCCGGAATACACCGAACGCACCTGGTCACTCTGGAAACAGTACACCATCCAACACAAGTACCAACTCGCGCTCCGTATCACCAGCGAACCCGTGTTGCCTCAATGGACCACAGAACCGCTCCTGTTTATATATGTAGCTCCTTCTGCCTTCGTTTCCAACAAAAAGGACGTTCCTGTACTACGCCATCCTGCCACCGTGCGTAGCTTGGCAGGATTGGTACCGGTGTTTGCCGAAGACCAGCGCCACTTGGACTACATCCACGGTCTCGAACAGACCAGAGATCTTCTTGACGTTCTCATAGAGCCACTCCAGCCTCTTGTTTCCCGTCTTTCTCACGATACGTACCGTTACTTTGAGTTAGATACCAACAAGTACGCACAGTACAAAGAAGCTTGCGAACTAGCATTGGCCGACTTGCTACTGCTGCGTCTGCAAATACAGGTTCTTGTGATTGGCCCAGGTCACGGTAAGTTGATCGATGGTCTTTTTCTGCTTAAAACACCAAACTGCACCATATTCGCAATAGAAAAGAACCCTCTGTGCATGGAGGTGCTCCAAAACAAAAACAAACAGTACTGGAACGAATCCGTTACCTTGGTCAACGCCGATGTGCGTTTCCACCCATTTGACATTACTTTTGACCTTGTCGTTTCAGAACTATTGGGCTCGTTTGGCGATAGCGAACTTGCTCCCGAAGTCTTGGCTCAATTCACCGATAAATCAACAGTAATGATCCCAAGTAGCTATACCAACTACTTGCAGCCGGTATACACACCAGTTCTTCATCGTGCAGAACTAAACCAGCCCTATCTCTGTGATCTCGCACGGTTCTATGCGTTGGATAAGTTTAAACCTGTTTGGGAATTTAACCATCCTCTGGTCCTCGTTTCGAGCCAGCAGGCCGTATTGCAGTTTGAATGTGGCGGATACACCGTCAACGGGTTCCGTGGGTACTTTACCAGCAACTTATACGGACACTTGGACATTTCCATGCTCAAACCAGCGAAAGAGCACGAATACTGTATGTCGTGGTTTCCTATATTGTTTCCAGTTGAAGAAACCAAGGTTGAACCCGGAGAACAGGTCCTGTTGACCATCTCCAGGCATGCAGATGCAAAGAAGGTTTGGTATCAGTGGGAATTCAACCAACGTATATACAATAAGAATGGAGAGACATACTCCATGCCGTTGTATGATTAGTATCTTGTTGGCGACCTTTCTCGTTTGTCAGTGCTTGAACTTGTTCGTTTATCTCCATCACTTCTGTGTCTGTGTCTATCGCTTCTGTGTCTGTCGCTTTCTCTGTGTCTATCGCTTCTGTGTCTGTCACCTTCTCTGTGTCTATCGCTTCTGTGTCTGTCACCTTCTCTGTGTCTATCTCTGTCTCTGTGTCTATCTCTGTGTCTATCACTTATGCGACTTCTTTCCAGTCTTATTTTAGTCAACGGGTCATCCGAAACATTGATCTTTCCCTTCGTCTTTCCAATAGCAATTACCTTCGCCATATTGCTCAGTGATTCCTTGCGCATCGAATGATTTCCCTTCAATAGACTTTCTGCCTGGGCCTTGCCCTCCACAAACTCCAGAGACTTTTCAACAAACCCACTCGAGTTCGTCACGTCGTCGTCCTGTTTGGGCATATCTTCGTACATCCAGTTCAACTTGCTCAAGTTCAACTTCTCAGTCTTGTTCAAGACTTGCGCATTGAACTCCGTGCCGTGCTGGAGTCGCAAAAGGTCGAGGTATTCCTGTTCCTTCTTGAGCTCATGGTTAAGTTCACGGATCTTCTTGAGTTCTGTAAGCTTTGCCTGTTCTTCTTCCCAGACTTTCTTCTGGTTCTTTACCAACGCTGGGTTCCAGGACTTCTTTAAATTCAAATCTCCTGCCATGATGAGTTGAATTTGCGATGCGACTGAATTTTGTACCTTTTGTTCCTCTTGCTGTCAATCTACACGCACTACTTTTTGAGACAGACTTTGGTATCCATTTATCTAAAATGGTCTCCATATACACTGGTGGAGGTGGAACGCATATCAGCATCGTGCTCTTATGTAGAACAAGAACAATGTCCTTGATCAAGCCCAGCCGATCCAGCGTTCCTGATCCATCTATACACTAAGAAAACTCACCTACCCATTGGTTCTTAAAAAAATATGACTTAGAAACCGTGGATTTTGATGTTCTTCTTTGGCAACTGCAACTGAGTGGTCAAAAACTCACTCACCTTGACTCTCTGGTCACCTTGTAATTGGATAACTTCTCCCAACTCGTCGTCCTTGACAATGTTACCATTGCAGGCAAAATCCTTTTTCAACACCTTCAAAATTTTTTTCAAGTCATATTCAGAAGGCAATCCTTGGACCGTGGTTAAAGTCTTTCTACCGTTACGTTGTTGGATACGGATATGGATGTAATTCGTAGGCTGAGCTTCGGAATCACCAGTGTCGGCGAAAGGGTCAAAGGCGTTCAAGTTCTGGATAGTTGACATATAATAAAATGCAAAGGTCCTTGGTTACTGAAGAAAGAGTTGGGGGATAAGCAGTGCGTTAAAATTTGTCTGGTGGCAGCGATACCACGACCCGAAAAAAAAAAGAAAGAAACGAAACGAAAGCAAGAAGACACTCGGTTATATGCACTCTTTGTCAACCAACTTTTTTTTTTTGTGTGTTGCCCTACTTTTTGTTGTGTGATGGGGCCAAAGCTAAAATATTTTGTATTATAGGGGCTGCCAAAATGTACTACTTTTTTTTCAATAGGTTATGTACAGTACATTTATTTCTCAAAGTAGTTGCCATCCACGTATTCAAAGTAACGTCTTGATAGAAGTACAAGAGCTAATAAACTGTTACTATTGTTCTTTTCGATTCCATTCGTTTGTCATGTTTATGTACCATCTATTTTTTGTGCATACATTTTGCCTCTAAAGATCTCTTCCCCTAACCGTTAAAAAGTGTCAGTTCAACGATTATCTCAATATGCATGTGACATTGAAAGTGTGTTCCTGCACAACGTAGGTTTCTCTCAAACTTTTTGCACTTTTGAAAAATAATCAAATTAACCTCTCTACTGATTTGTCTGATCCTTTAACGAGCTTGTCCATTGCATCTCTGCACCCCTTTGGTATCACTCGCCTAATAGAAACATTATTTTCAATATGACTAAGGAAGAAGGGTTTTCAACTTCGGTGGATAAGCTATCATCTTCCACCCTCACTTCGAAGCAGGCAACGAAGGCAACCCCGGAACAAACAGCATCCGCAACACCTGCCAATGGCTCGGCTGTTCCAGCCTCAGATACAAAGAAACAGGCATTTATTACAAGAACAATCTGGACATTTGTAATGATCTTTGGCTTTTTTGTCGTGGTTGCCACCGGTCATATGTCTTTGATTGGCCTCGTTCTTCTCTTCCAGATTCTCACTTTTAAGGAAGTTATTAGGTTGATCTCGGAACCAGCTAGAGATAAGAAGATCCCCTATAACAAATCTCTTAATTGGTACTTTTTAATTGCGACCTTGTACTACTTGGATTCCCAGTCGTTCTTCAATGTATTGCAGGAAACTATACTTGCCAGTAAGTTTCTCACCTTCTTGGTGGTCAACCACAAGTTCATCAGTTATACCCTTTACATTGCAGGCTTTGTTTTCTTCGTGTGGACTTTGAAGAAGGGCTACTACAAGTTCCAGTTTGCTCAGTTGTGCATTACCCACATGACTCTCGTTCTTGTTGTTTTCCAGTCCCATCTTATTATCGACAATATCCTCAATGGTATTATTTGGTTCTTTTTACCTTGTGCCTTGGTCATTGTGAACGATATCTTTGCCTATTTGTGTGGTATCACTTTTGGAAGAACCCAGTTGATTGAAATCAGCCCTAAGAAGACCGTGGAAGGCTTCGTCGGTGCCTGGATCTGTACTGGTCTTTCTTCCATCCTCTTTTCCTTTCTCTTGACACAATCAGATTATCTTATTTGTCCAGCTGAGAACTTATCGACCCATATCTACAACTACCCTCAGTGTACTCCAAACCCAATTTTCATTTCTCAATACTATCAATTACCACAAAATATAATAGAATTATTGGGGGGAAGAATTGAGATTTTGTCAATAAAGCCAATTTATTTCCATGCAGCAATGTTAGCTACTTTTGCCTCCTTGATTGCCCCATTTGGTGGGTTCTTTGCCAGTGGCTTAAAGAGATCCTTTGGTATTAAGGACTTTGGTGACACCATTCCAGGACACGGTGGTGTTACCGACAGACTTGATTGTCAGTTCTTGATGGGTTCATTCAGTCACTTGTATTATCAAACGTTTATTTCTGTACAAAATGTCAGCATTGGTAAAATCTTACAAATGGCTATTTTCAACTTGTCTGCTCCTCAGATTTTGCAGTTAGTGAAGAGTTTGTTGAGATACTTGAACAGCTTGAAGCTCATTAATGACGAAAAGTTGGCGGTTCTTTTTGATCTCTTAGACAGCAACTAATACACCCCACAGTTTAAATCATGAATGGAAAGCTAATGTTTTTCATAATTTATATGGCAGATGATTAATCAATGTAGACACAATAAATTTATAATCACTATACTAATGTTCTATTGTATATTTCTTCTTTTTCTCTTGTCACGATGTCAGGGGAGAATTCTTCGCTTATTGTTTGACGAAGCTATGATGACTTCATACGTTGTACAGACAATAGGATATTTCCATTTTGAGTAGATGTGCATGTATTGTTTCTTAATAACCAGCTATGGTGCCAACGCTTTGTGATCAGATGAAATCGGTACTGGCTTACTACTGCTGACTGCAGGCCGCATTAGGCAATTGTTCTGTATATAAATGGAGTTAGCTCGCAACATTTCCTAATTCGGAATTAGCATGCATTTTATATGCAGAATCGCGCCCAATGTGCTTGCAATCTGACTAAAAGCGATTGCAAAAACGCTGGTCGCGAAACCGTTTCGGTTAGGTGCCACCTCAAAACGACTGACGACTTCCAGATTTGGCTGCAACCATAATGACTATGGGAAAAAGTATATAAGTTGCAAAAGGACCCAACATGATTTAAGAATTAGTCAACTTTCACTTTCCTTTTCATCTTCCTACCCTAATACTTTCATTCCACAATGCAAATAATACTTACTATCCTTTTCATACTTCAAATAGTGTATTCACTCCCTTTACCTGCCATCATTACAAGATATCACACAGCTGCCGCCGTCACAACTACGGAGACATTCACTACTGCCACCGCCACAGTCTATTTGCCTCCAGTGGAAATCTTTATTTCCAATGGAGTCACCTTTACAAATACTTTAAGTGACCAGGAATGGGCCACAACTCCAGTGACCCACACTACTATCTACAACAATGACGTTGCTTCAGTGGCCCCTCAACCTCTGACAACCACTGCAGTTCAACAAGATGAACAAAACGATGTTCCAACTATTTCACAGGTTGTTTCTCCAGCTACTACTGAAGCTCAGCAAAACAACAACGACATTCCAACTATTTCACAAGTTGTTCCTCCAACTACAAACACACAACCAAGTAACCAACCTGCTAACCAGAACAACGATGATGTCCCCACTATTTCACAAGTTGTCCCTCCTTCTGAAACAACACAACTGGAAGCTGCTCAAACCTCTCAATCCCAACCACAATCGACCCAACAACAAACAACACCTTCAGCTCCACAACAGACCTCTTCTTCTGCACCTTCAGCTCCACAACAGACTTCTTCTTCTGCACCTTCAGCTCCTCCAAAGCAAACCAGTTCCGCTTCTGGACAACTGAACGGAAAGGGTGGTTTTGCTCCTCCAAGCTACATCGTGTACTCACCATACAGTGATAATGGTGGCTGTAAGAGTGTTGACACCATTCAAAATGACTTACATTATATTCTGACCTTTGGAATTACCAAGATCAGAATGTACGGTACTGATTGCAACACATTCAGTGCAGTTGTTCCTACTGCTAACAGTCTTGGAATGAAAGTCGATCAAGGTCTCTATTTTTCATCTGCTGGTCCCGATTCTATTGATGTTGGTCTCTCTGATTTGATTAACTACGGTCAAAGTAACGGTTGGGGCGTTTTTGACCACATCACTGTCGGAAACGAGTGTATTAACGATAGAATTCTCACTGTTTCCCAATTGATATCCAAACTCGGTTCTGTCAAGTCCCAATTGCAAGCTGCTGGTTATAATGGTCCTATTACTACAGCTGAACCTCCAAACAGTTACATCGATAATCCAAGCTTGTGTACCGAGTCTATTATTGATTTCGTTGGTGTCAATGCGCACTCTTACTTTGATCCAAATGTCGCTGCTCCTGATGCTGGAAGCTTTGTCCTTAGTCAGAAGCAATTGGTGGTGAACGTTTGCGGTGGTAAGGGTGTTTCTATCGTGGAAACTGGATACCCTTCACAAGGTGCCACCAATGGATTAAACGTGCCATCTCAAGAAAACCAAGCTGCTGCCATCAAGTCTATCATGGATGCTACTGGAGGTGATTGCACTATTTTAACCACATACAACGATATGTGGAAGCAACCAGGTCCATACGGGATCGAACAATACTTTGGTGCTATCACCCTCTTCGCATAATCTTCTCTGTATCATAAATCTTCTCATCAAATCCATTAATATACATTTACGAAATAGAATCAGAACTTAAAAATCGATAATCTTATTTGGAAAAAACTCATCAATCAAGTTCAAGTAATATGGCTTAAGCTCCTCCACATTATACTGTTTGTCAATCTTTGAATACAAGTCATACTTGTTGAACGACTTGACTGCTACCAACATATCTTTATCATGTTCATCCATGAGATATGAGTATGCCATCTCATGGTGCCATGGATAGAATGAATGGTATCGTATCATGGCAAGGGCTTCTGCAGGCAAAGTAGAATTATTCTTTGCCACATGATACATGTACTCATCGTGGCCCCAGCTCAACATCACCTTATCTAATCCACAGTGCTTGGAATAAATTCCATATTTAGTATTGTACAATGGGTTGAGGAAATCGGGGTTCAGTTTGAAACTGTCGGGCAAAATAATACGTCTCAGAAACTTACAGCCAACAGGAAACGTATCACCAACAACGTCCCACTGGCCCTTTGAATCGAAAAAGTAAAGAAGTTTTCCCAAATCGTGTATAAGACCAACTAACTGGAACCAACGTGGTTTATTGTCTCTTCTTATTGCCTCAGCAGTTTGTAGTGCGTGGTCAATCTGTGAAAGTTCGGTATCGGGATCAGAGTCATCCAAGAGCTTGTTCAACTTCTCCAAACCTTCCCAGATCGTCATTCGGGCTCTTGTTTTCGTCTTGAAGTTGATTCGTGCCTGGATGTTGTACGCTACTGTTTGTTTTTCGTGTTGTTCTTCATAAAACTGTTTGACACGGTCACATGCAAGCTCGTACTGCCGAAATGCCTTTGTATCGATATCTTTGTAATAATCTGACGGAGCCTGCCAGTCATCAACATCTTCTGCAATGGGCAGAGTTCCGGATGATTCCCGTATTTTACCCTTAATCTGGTTAAGAGCCAAACAGTTATCGTCTAGTTTCTCAAGAAGTTTGCCATCCTTTGTTTTTGTTTTCGACTCCGGTCGTTCTGGCTTGCTAATCATAGTAACATTAAATTATAGACTTTCAATATAAATTGGTAATTTTTCCGTTAATTGTCTTCCTGCTTTACTATAAGAATACACATTAATTTTTTCGATCGTAGAAGTAGCTTCACTAGCTCAGTTGGCAGAGCGTCAGTCTCATAATCAATTGGTTGTGTGTTATCTGAAGGTCGACAGTTCGAACCTGCCGTGGAGCACTTTTTTTTTCTCATCCTCATTATTTTCTCTAAGCGACTCATTACCGCATAATCTTTTTAACGCATCAAGATATGATTTCCCGAAAAATTGATATATAAAGGTTATTCCAACAGCCGTATAGATTAATTTTTGAACCCCATTTTGAAGTTAAGCATGTCACAGCTTTCTTCTCAAGGCAGTAATGCTATTATATACTTGTCATATGCATTTTTGTTAGCCACAGGAATCTTCCTTGCTATAAGATTCGCATCCAAGGAAGGGTTCTTATCTTCAAACGGTACCCAAAAGGGGTTACCATTGGCATTAAACTTTATTGCTTCAGGTATGTGGAAATTTTACAGGATCTTTCGGATTGAAGCGCTTAATGGCTCACTTTGAACGAACAGGAACTATCGTTCCTCATCCCCTAACCACCTAGTTCTACAAAACACGGGTGTCCTGTTACCTTCTAAAAAGAAAGAAAACAGGACTGAGAATATACCGTTGAACTCGATCAAGTTAGTACTTGCGTGAGGACGTTTTATCAGACCTTATAGACATTAGGAGCTACCTCTTTTTTTTATCTGGATGGTCAGTGAACATCATTATTAACCATGTTTAGCGATGGGTGTGGGTATTCTTCTGACATATGGTCAGATCGCCAATGTGGCTGGATTACATGGGTTGTTGGTGTATACGATCACCGGCTCGATCCCTATTATGGGCTTTGCATTGTTTGGGCCCATCATTCGTAAAAAGTGTCCTGACGGATTTATCTTTACTGAGTGGGTCAGACACAGATTCGGCGTGGTCACTGCATTGTACTTGTCATTCTTTACATGTTTGACCATGTTCTTATTTATGGTGGGAGAATTGTCTGCGATTCGGACTGCTATCGAGACCTTGACCGGAGTCAATGCGCTTGGTGCGGTTATAGTTGAGTGTGTTGTCACGACAATCTATACCGCAATGGGAGGGTTCCAGGTCAGCTTTATCACGGACAATTTTCAAGCTGCGTTTGTCTTGGTTTTGGTTGTTGTTTCTGCTGCAGGTATGGGATCGTACATCAAGATCGATACGTCCAAGATCGGCGAAAGTGGCTTGTTGAAAGCAAACAAGTTGGGATGGCAATTGGTATATATCTTATTTGTTGCCATTGTCACCAACGATTGTTTCATGGCTGGGTTCTGGTTGAGAACGTTTGCTTCCAGATCGAACAGAGACTTGATCATTGGGTGCTCGATTGCTTCCTTTGTCACCTTTGCTATCTGTACATTGGTGGGCACTACGGGTTTCTTGGCTGTATGGTCTGGTGACTTGACAGTAAGTGATCCAAACGGAGGAGATGCATTCTTTGTTCTTTTGAGCCATATGCCTCGTTGGATCGTGGCCATCGTCTTAATCTTTTGTATTGCATTGTCGACATGTACGTTTGACTCGTTGCAGTCAGCGATGGTTTCGACAATCTCCAACGATGTGTTTAGAAACAAGTTGCACATCCACTATACCAGAGGGTTGGTGGTGCTTGTCATGGTGCCGATCGTCGTGTTGGCCGTCAAGGTGGCCAACAACATCTTACAGATCTATCTTATTGCGGACTTAGTCTCTGCAGCTATTGTTCCTGCTGTGTTCTTGGGTTTGAGCGATACGTGGTTCTGGTTCTTGTCGGGGTTCGATGTTATGGTTGGTGGTCTTGGGGCGTTATTGGGAGTGTTCATCTTCGGCACGGTCTACTACCACAGTGCCAAGGAAGGAGGTAAGTTATTGTTGATCTGGAACGGGCTTTATGATCCTGAAGACTGGGGTCCCTTTGGAGCGTTTGTGATTGCACCAGCTGGTGGAATTGTCATTACGTTACTTGCAGCCGGAGTGAGAATTGGTGTATTGTTCTTGTATTCCAAAATCACCGGACAACCATTTGCGGCCTTGGACAAACCAGAACCAGTAGAAGTTTCGTCAGACGAAGTCGCCATAACGTACGGTTCGATTGACGAACCAGTCAAGAAAGATTCCGCTACCTTTTAATAGATTAATATGTACATAACAAACGAACAATAAAGTTTGGAAAGCTTCTTTTTCTGACATAAGCAGAGTTGACACAAAACACCTTATCTATGCATCGAAACATTGGCCCGAACAATTACCTTCGATCCTCATTTCTTCTTATTGGACTCCCAATATCTTTGAGAAATGCAATCGACTGACGTACCACAGTTCCGTCGACTTGTGCAGTGTTCCTGTGCTATTTTCTGGTGTCTTCTTTCCGGAGGTCCCATCTTTGGCTTTGCAGCTTTGAAACCTGTTTTGATTGCTGAACATGTCTATGAATATACGTGTGATGTTGGTTCCAATGCCGGAATTGCTGACTATTTTGCTCTGGTACTATCCAGTGATTCCGAATCTGCCAAATGCACCAACCAGGATTTGAAGCTCAACATGATGTTCTCGGTAGGTGCAGCTTTGACCAACGTGTCGGCCTTTGTGATTGGGCGTGTGTTTGATATCTATGGGCCCAAGGTATGCGGCTTGATCGGGGCCATGTTTTTGTACTTGGCATGCTTTGTCTTTATCTTTGCCCGTTATTTGGACGCAAACACGTTTATTGACCCGTACTTGTTTGGTTACGCTTGTATGTCGTTGGGTGGACCCTTTGCGTTTATTTCGTCGTTCCAGTTATCCAATTCGTTTCCCAAGAAGAGTGGGATCATTTTGGCGTTGATTACAGGTGCTTTTGATGCTTCTTCGGCGGTATTCTTGATCTACAAGGTCTTTTACCTCAAATCTTTGGGTTCGTTCACCTTGAACAAGTTCTTTGCCATCTATCTTTTGGTCCCCACGTTTATCACCGTGGCTCAGATTACCGTGATGCCCTGGGAATCGTACAAAACTCCTCTAGACAATACGCTTTGTGTTGATGACTTTGTTGAAGAATCAAGCTCATCTGCTACAGAAACGTCGCCATTAATCGAGCCGACATTAGAAAGACGCAACTCGATAGGTGATGCTTTGAAGCAACCGTATGCAGAAGAAGGTGAGGAGTTTTTGGTGGAACATTCCGGAGGAATCTTTGGGATTTTACATGGCCACACCGCCAAGTTCCAGCTCCAGACCCCATGGTTCTACTTGCTCTGTATGTTTGCCACGATTCTGATGTTAAGACTCAACTACTTTGTTGCTACGATTGGATCTCAGTACACGTACTTGTTTGGATCTGCAGATGAGGCTGAGAGGTTGAACCGGATCTTTGACATTGCTTTGCCTTTAGGAGGCTTGGTATCGGTGCCGTTTATCGGATACTTTATTGATAATTACTCAACGATTGCGGTGTTGACCACGGCAATTGCGATCTCGCTTGTAATAGGCGTGGCAGGGCTTATTGGCACGTTCGGGGCGGGGCTCACCAATGTCCTCTTGTTTGCTGTCTACAGACCGCTTTTCTACACGATGATCAGCGATTTCTGTGCCAAGATCTTTGGTTTCGATACCTTTGGGACGCTCTACGGTACGATCATCTGTATCTCGGGTCTGTTTAACTTTAGCCAGAGCTTATTGGATAGATGGACGCACTACACGTTTGAAATGAACCCTACGCCAGTCAATATCGGCTTGATTGGATTAACAGTGGCGATTGGCAGTGCCACGTTGGCATACTTCCGTGTCCAGGCCCGTTTGTACAACGAAAGTAAAGGAAGAACCTAGACAATAAATTAAATATACATATTATTTATATTCGCACAAATATTTG
The DNA here is from genome assembly GCA_030581575.1 of Teunomyces aglyptinius. Classification (NCBI taxonomy): domain Eukaryota; kingdom Fungi; phylum Ascomycota; class Pichiomycetes; order Serinales; family Debaryomycetaceae; genus Teunomyces; species Teunomyces aglyptinius. The sequence continues at coordinate 80,481 of JAKTTR010000015.1, forward strand.
CCAGGTATCATCAAAGATAATGGAACCGGTGAAGATAATAACTAGGCTCTGGCTATGGTTGTGTGTTGTTAATGCTTCAATTGGTGACCATCTTCCCGAGTACAAGCTGTGTGTTTCTGACTGTGAGCTCTACATGCAATGTCCCGTGGGCAACGTGTTTCTTGAGATCGAGAACTCGAGAAACCAGAAACGGTACTTGTACGATGATTTCCAGAACAATCACCAGCTCTGGTTTTTTGCCCGTCCCTTCTGGGACTGTTCGGCAGACTGCAACTACAAGTGCCAGCAATTCGTCACTAATGAACGAGAACTGCGTGGACTTGCTCCAGTACAATTCTTTGGCAAGTGGCCATTTGTCCGAGTCTTGGGGATCCAGGAGTTCTTCTCCGTAGTGTTCTCGTACGGCAACTTCCATGTCAACTACATCAACTTGTTCAAGTTGTCGAAACAGTACAATAAAAACAAGAAAAATGTCGGAGGATACGATCTCATGATAAAACAGTACATCAACTTGATCTTGGTCTCGTTGGTGGGCTGGATCTTCAGCATGCTTTTTCATTTCCGGGACAATGCCATCACCGAGACATTGGACTATTACGGTGCGTTTGCCATTATTCTCACTAACTTTGGGTGTATTTCAGTACGGTACTTTGAGGTCTTCCGGTCACCACAAAGGCTATCCATGGTTCAATGGCTGCTTCTTGCGGTGTTTGTGATACACTGTATTAAGCTCAAATTGAACTGGAACTATTCCTACAACATTCTTGTTAATCTGGTGTTTGGTGTTGCTGCGATGGTGCTCTGGGTCCTTCATTCGCTCAATGTGCGCCGTGTATATTTGTCCAACTATGTCGTGTACAACAACTCACTCCAGTTGTTACCGTTTGAGACCAAGATCTTACAGAAACTCAACTATCTTTCGGTTTCTCGCCTGAAACTCATACCTCTGTTACCGGTCTTTTTCAACATGTGGTTGGTGGCAGGTATGATGTTTGAGTTGGCGGATTTTCCACCCATTTACCGCTTGATTGATGCCCATGCTATCTGGCACTTGTTCACCATCTTTCCCACGATTCTCTGGTACGATTGGAACGTGTGGGATGTTGAGTTTCTTAAAATTGTTGATCAAAAGTAACAATTCTACAGACCAAGAAAAATGCGAAGGCTTTTTTTATTAAACATATGCAAAGGTAATAGAAATAGCAAAGAGTATGATGGGGACATGTCAGGACGTTAAGTATTAGACCAAGTTGTTGATCTTGGAAATGGGAGATGAGACCTTTCTGGAAAGAAGGGGTTTGAGAAGGTGGTATAATGTGATGAGACCTACGACACAAACAACAACAGATACAGTGGCATCCAAAAAGTTTATCTGGGTGCCACAGTCCGATACCACTCCGAGCTGGTAATTCTGGAACTTGCTGAATGGCAAGACATAGTTTAAGTTACCTGTATCATAGAAAGCGTGTTCCTGTAAAAGGTTCAAATCTGATGTGGGTAAAGGAACCATGAGGATTCTGATGTGATATTTTTCTTTTTTTTAACCAATGAAGCTGATGAAGCTGATGCTGATGATGATGATGGTTTGGCTACCAAAGGGCAGAATGTACTATGTGCAAATAAAGTAAGGTATGGGGGAGTAAAAAGCGAATGTAGATATATATATATATAAGAAACAAACGCTCAACGTGGGATTGCTCGATATATAAATTACATGACATCTGGTCTTCGATAGGCCTTACGTTGAGATGAGAAAATAAACACCAATAAAAATAGCTTTTCTTTGGGTTTTGTCCTAAAACGGAAAATATTAGATGTTCCATCGAGATTTCTCTGGTGCTTTTTTTTTTGCTTGCGTCCCAAAACATACTGTACCCACGCAATTACCCCTGTGTTGTATAGACCACCGCCGTTTGGAACCCAATGCACAAAATAAAACAGGGGTATATGACATCATATTGGGAAAATATTGCCAACCTGTGGAGCTGAGGTGCATATTACCCAAGGGGTCCTCTCCTTCCAAAGGTTTGAGAAGATAAGGCAAGTCTATGGTCAAAGTCAAGAGTGTGAGCAGTTTCTTTTTTTTTTTTCCTTGTACAAGAAATGACGTCAATGTTTCATGTCTATAAGAGTTGTATATTTTTCTCAATTTTTCTTCTTAAACCTACTGAAAATCAGCCGTTTCTTCGTGGCATCGTCCTTTTCTGATGCTACATGCTTCTTTGATGGCACTTGATGCGCCTTCGATGGTGGGTCATGCACTTTTGGTTTCAGCACACCTTCGGCTGTATGTGTGGCGAAAGACGTTGCTGATGCAATGCTGTCTTTGCGCGTGAAGAGCAGGTTGGTGGTACTGAACGAGCTGACGCTCTGATGCCTGGGACCACCGAATGACAGTGCCAGCAGTACTGGTGCTTTCACTGCAGGTGTAGACTCGGTTATATTATCCCCCACAATATTCTCTAGCACAATAAATCGAAGAAAGCCGTTCCAGATCCGGGTCTCCTTGCGGCCCAAATCGAGATTGTCAATAAGAAATTCAATAACTGTCTTCATGAGTGCCCGTTGGTCGGGATCGATTTCGGCCTTGGGATCTAAGTTTTCTTCCATCTGAAGCTGCGTCTTGTGGATACTCTTCAGAAGCGCACTAAGTCGTTTGAATTGGATATAGTCGGCATCGGTATAGTAGTAGAAGTAGTAGTTGCGAAGGCGTTCTTTGTCGTCGTGGTCCAAGTCTTCGTCGTTGCCTTCCAAGAGATGGATGCTGTTGAGCGCATGGTCCAACAACTTGGCAAAAAAATCGCTGCATTGATGGATAGGAGGCAAGAGCCGGAACAATTTTGCATCTGATTTTAGTTCCTGGTATATTGTGTTCCAAAGCTGGATGTTTTTAAGCGAGTGTCGTATCGATTCATGCGTCGTGGAGTTTTTCTTGTTGTATGTCTGTTGCAAGAGAGGAACGTTTTCCTTGGTGAATACAGTTTCTCGATTGAACCGGTAATGGTTCAAATGGTTGTTGAGGTGGCTGTAGGTGCGACACTCGTTCAGAGATAGATGCAATTTTTTAGACTCGTAGTCACTGATCCTCTGCTCAATTAAGGGCACTTCAACTTCTTTGTACACGTACTGCTGCTTGTCATCGTCAAAATACTTTTTGGTGCCGCTACTGACAGCATTATATTCGGATGCTGAGTGGGCGGACAAAATAGACTTGCTTCCCACAACAGAATTGTTTCTAGATTTGGTAGACTCGGATTCGCGGCGTACTTTACGCACTTGTCTATCGCGAGTAACCCGTTTTTGGGCCGTACTCTGGACTAGAAGAAAACCGGACATTTTTTTTTAGGTTAGGGTCCTTCAGATGTAGAAAATCTAAGAACTTTTTACGCTGCTTATATGGATTTGCTATCTCTTTATAAACGAAGTACAAGATACTTGAAACACTAAGACCGCCGTGAACTCAATGCTGCAGTGTCATACATATTTTTTTTGTACCATATAATTAATTTTTTTTATTTCTATTTTTGACTAAACTAGGTCGCGAGGCCCTTCCTTTGCTTTCCGGATTCTTCTGGTTCAGGAAACTGTGTTGGCCTAATTACTATTAGCCAAGGAACAATAAGCTTTTTTTACGATACGTTTCCTCCTGTAGTGGAAAACTGTGGTGCTAGGCCCATAATATCGGCCCATTAAATACAAGCAACATTTATAACCATGGCTTGGATCCATGGAACAACTCCCATTCTTTCACGTTACACATGCAGACCAATTTGACAGTCCAACCCTACAAATTCTCGAACGCCACGGGAATTTCTGTACATGCACGGGCTTGGCTCTACTCGCCATAAGGCAGAATATTAAGAAACTCCATGCCCGTCTGCGTGCACCACCGCCTTGAAAACCATAATGATTGCGAAAATTTGTCTGCGGATGAAACATTTTATAATTGATGCCTAGCCGAATGAAACACGCCAATCCCGTTTTGGTTATCTTGCGTTCTTGCTTATGGTTTCTTCCACTTATCAGTAATATTGTTTCCGTTGATATTTAGTAGACGTACGTCTGCTGTTCGGTTTTTTAAACGCCCTGTCGCTTAGTTGCATTCCATCGTTTCGGGATTATTACTATTTTTCCGGTTCATTTGTTTTTTCTCATTGGTGCGACTGCCCCTCCGGATCTCTCAAGACCTCCCAATTGGGACACCAGCGGCTCCTTGGGGCAGAGTGGAGGATTAAATTAAGGCGGACCTCCGTGACTAAAATGCGTCAAACAATAGAAGCCGTTTTTACTCATACAATCACACTTTTCCAAAAGTACGAATACTACACAATGCCGAACAGTTGGCATTGTTCGGTTCTGAATAATGATTGTCCTTACAATGTCCCAGGAAGTTTCTAGCCAGGTTTAAACAACCGTTGTGGATATGAACGAACCGTTTATTGGGTATCTTTTTTGCACCGGTTTCCATGTTTGAATTGGCAATTTCTGATCTATTGTAATTCCTGACGCATTGCTTGGCAACCTTCAAGTTAATGGCTGTTGTCCGTTGCGACAACATTAAGCGATCGACTAAAGGTATGAAAAAATAATTAATTATAACTTATAATTGAAAAAAAAAGAAAGACTCCGATACCGGGAGTTGAACCCGGGTCTGCTCGGTGAAAGCGAACCGTGCTAGCCGTTACACTATATCGGATAATTCTTGCATATCTTTTTATTCTGCTTCGTGCCACGAAAGGCAACATTATCTCTTCTGCATCGGACGGCTGGTACGGATCATATATTCTTTCTCACATATAAATATATATATTGTATCATGAAAAATTGATAGAACCCGAACCAATTGCATTGATACTGAAGCAACCAACAAGCATCCTTCGTTACATCAAGTCTTCCATTTCCATACATTCGCCGAGTCGCGTTCCAGGATGACGTCTGGAACAGACCACTATTTCAGCTGGGGAGTGATAATTTCAACTTTATTTGTAATGGCAGCAGCACTATTCACCCTGAAACGCGAACCCCTGGAACATGACAGTATTTGTTGAACTTACTACTTAAACAGATGCTTGTCGAGATTCTTGACACAGGCCCAATGTCATCAGCAACCTTTTTATAATTTTCCAGCTTCAAACTCGCTTTGAATCACATTAATCCTAGTACCGTTAGCTTACCTTAATACACAAGACACTGAAAACAAGGCTACGACTAATGTGTGTTTGTGTGGGCGTGGGTGTGGACTTGTAATAGGTGTAGTGCATACAAATTAAATATCGTGTGCCGCACGAATTTGGCGATTTCTGAAAAGTTTTCAAACCAACATACATTGGAATAGAAACCCCCATACAAGATGTTGAAACGTTTCGTGCGCTCTGCATCCACCAATATAACCTATGAACCGGTTCCAATCAATACTTATAACCAAGCTCGTTCTGCATTCAATATCAAGCCAAAAAGAACACACGGTTTGGTGTACAATCCTCCAGCATCGATAAACAAGCCATCCATCAAGACCCCCCAAGCATTTTTACCTGAATCCGATCCAAGAAAAACCCTTGCATCCTCCAAGACATACACCAAGGAAGAGTTGCAGCATTATCCTATCATCAACCGATACGAGGCTGCGTCTAACAGACAGTACGAAGTAACCCCAGAAACCATTGCTAAGATAAGAGAATTAAGAACAAAAGATCCAAAGACATGGACCATAGGGAAGTTGAGCAAAGAATTCAACATTGCACAGAACAAAATCAATGTTTTTACCGGAAGATTAGACCAGGCACTCGAAGAAGAACCATTGTCTGACAGACAGATTCTTAAGAAGGAAAACAAAAAGAAGCGGTCTATGTTATGGTTGAGAGGCGAGTTCTAGACACTGCACAGCTGCTAGTTTCATTCCATAATTGTATATAATTGTAAGTAGAGGTGAGTAGTGAAAAAGTTCGTTGCCTGCACACAAGGCACATGTATGGGCAACAATTTTCCAATGAAGTATTTTACATCTTCCATCCAGCAATGAGTGACACCAGAGACAGAGACAGAGACAGAAACGACAATGTATGTGTGATACTTGTAGTAAAACAGCGGTACTAACGCAACAGAGACAAAGAAGGAGACACAACGGTCCCAAACAAGAAGGACCAAAGAGAGAAGCTATTTTGGACTTGAACCAGTACAAGGATAAGCAGATCCGAGTCAAGTTTATTGGAGGCAGACAGATCGTAGGAGTGTTGAAAGGGTTTGATCAATTGATGAACTTGGTATTGGAGGACGTTGAAGAAACGCTTCGTGATCCTGAAGACGATACGGTGTTGACGAGCAAGACGAGAAAGTTGGGGTTTGTTGTGGTGAGAAGCACGTCGTTGTTGACCATCTCTCCGCTTGACGGCAGCCAGATTATAGATAATCCGTTTGTGCAACCTGAATAAAGCTATGTACTAATAAAATGTATAGTGATGCGCCAGGACCGCATCCGCGCAAAATCTTTATATGTCAGTGAAAAATCTTCTTATCTCTTCATTGATCATGCCTCAAGTCAGCAACAACGTGATTTTGCTCCCGCAAACAAACCAACTCATTGGATTATACTCGATCATTCGTGATCAGAGTACCAAAAGAGGTGACTTTGTCTTTTATTCCGATAGAATCATTCGGTTGTTGGTCGAAGAAGGCTTAAACCAGTTACCTGTTGAAACTGCAACCATCAAGTGCCATGGCGAGCACGAGTACGAAGGAGCTAAGTTCTTGGGTAAGATCTGTGGGGTCTCGATTGTGAGAGCTGGCGAGTCGATGGAAATGGGATTGAGAGACTGCTGTAGATCAGTGAGAATCGGCAAGATCTTGATCCAGCGTGATGAAGAAACGGCGTTGCCCAAATTGTTCTATGAAAAGTTACCGGAAGATATCGCCGAGAGGTACGTTTTCTTGTTGGATCCCATGTTGGCCACGGGTGGCAGTGCCATGATGGCGGTCGAAGTATTGCTTTCACGGGGTGTCAAGGCTGAACGGATCTTTTTCTTAAACTTGTTGGCTGCTCCAGAAGGAATCAAGGCGTTCCAGGACAAGTACCCACAAGTCAAGATCATCACCGGTGGCATTGACGAAAAGTTGGACGAAGACAAGTACATTGTTCCTGGCTTGGGCGATTTCGGTGACAGATACTACTGTATTTAGATTATCACATACATTTGACATGGACAATCTCGGGGTTTTCCTGGTACTCCTGAGCAGTGACCCACATCTTCTTGAATGTAGAGAGCCCTGCAAGAATCGAGCCTCCGATCCACGTGGAGTACTTGCGTTCTGGTGGTGCATAGATCTTGATCTTCATCTTCGTGGTGTAGTTGGCTGAAGACAACGCCGATTTGTTCCAGATCTGCAGCGATGTCTGTTCCTGTTGCGACCGTTTGAGTTCTCCAAGTAGACGGTCGCCAAAGTTTCGGAGGAGCGTGTTGCCTCCCGAGAGAATGATGTTCAGGTACAACGTTGGTCTCAAGTCCAAGTCGGTTTTGTTGATGGCGAGAGCCGTGAGTTCGTGGATTCCCGGCGATTCGTCGCCAATAAGCTGGGGATTGAACAAGATTTCTGGCGACCGGAACCGTTCAACCCCCACCTGAATGTCGTGGCCATCGGGTAACTTGTAGGACAGGTACAATTCCGGGTCGGCTGCCAGGGCAAAGTATGTCAGCGAGAACAACTTTTCATCACGAACAGGGTCTTTTGAGACGTAGCAGCATTTTTCCTTGACGAGCCGGGCGATCTCGAGCTCGGAGCTGCTCTGGAGCGAAATGCCCGAAACACGACGGAGATTGAACGCAAGCTGGTGGGTGATATCGCGACCAGCGACGTCCATGCGTTTGATAGATGTCGGTAACGAGAATCCTTCGTATACGGGCACGATGTGGCTAACTCCATCGCCGGAGTCGATGACGGTTCCTGTTGTTCTTCCCAGAGCGTAGAGTGCGAGCACCGCTTGGATCGAGACGTAGATACACGGCACGTTGAACAGTTCAAAAAGGACCTGGCACATGCGGTCACGGTTTGTGTGTGGATTCAATGGTGCCTCTGTGATCAAAAGCGGATGTTCTTCGGCATTGGTCTTGAGCTGCTGCGTGTACGTGTGGTACCACACCAGTTCCATGTCGTTCCAGTTGGTGACGATACCGTGCTCGAGCGGGTATGTGAGTTTCAAGAGTCCACGGTTCTGCTGGGCAAAGTCGCCGATAAACAGATCGACAGCCAGTGTTGATTCGTGGTCACCAATCAATGAACCAGCCATGATCTTCTGGTACTTTGGACGACCAACCACCGCCGAGCCGTACGCACGCGGCTTCTCTTCACCAGCAAAGCCTGCTTTGAGGTTTCCTGACCCGTTATCGATGACCACCGGCTGGTTGTATAATGATTCCATAAGAAAGAAAAACAATTATGTTTTCTGGAAAAAAAGGTATGCTGGCCCTCAACACGCTCTCGACCAACCAGAAAGCACAGCTCCGCAACGCATTCACGCTCATAGATGGCGACTCGCGTGACCTGACCATCACGAAACAAGATCTCGTCAATTTGTATACACAGTTGGGCCTCGAGACGCCAACCGATACGCAGCTCTCGCAGATGCTCGCGGTCGACGGACACGAAACAGACGGAATCAACTTTGCCCAGTTTCTGAATATCATGGCCAAAGAGTTCCTGAAGTTCGACGACCGTATGACTATCTACAATGCACTCAAGGTATTTGCTGAGGAGCAGGATCTCCGCAAGTATTCCGGTGTTGATCTTGTTATAGATGCTGACGAGCTCAAGGACGCGTGTTGTCTGGTCCAGTTGGGCGAGATCGGGCTGGGCGACCACCGTTTAGAGCGCCAGACGTTTGATCGTATGGTGAAGGGCTTTGTACAGACGCAGCCCGATGGCCAGCGACTCTTTCTTGCAGCCAAGTGGCTCGATGCATACATCGATTAAGTACATAATATACAGTTTGCTAGTGGTCCACAATCAACTCGTCGCAGCCCCAGTCCTCGTACGACCCGTCGGGCAAGTACCGTCTCACCACCAACGGGATCTTGCGCTGCGCCAACTCCTTCATTGCGATCTGTAACGGATCGGTTTCCCCTTCGATATCGACAAGCACCGGCGCATTCAACGATATTTGGAGCGCCCGCGTTCCCAACACACGGGCCCGTTCGTACTTGGTGAGGTACGGCGTCGTGGTCCGTGCTTCACGTGGAATCGCCAACTCACGCGTGGTCTTTTGCCGTGGCATGTCGTCGGGCCCAACACCTCCATTTATAATGGTGCGTCCATCTTCAGTCTTGATGGCCACATCGCCGCCAGTAGCTCCAGCAGCACCGTTTTCTCCTGTCTCTGGCTCCTGGAACTCGTCGTCGGAGAAATGTTCAGGTTGATCAAAGTCATCGTAGTTCTCGGCCGCGTCGTTGAACGCACTCTCTTCGATATCGGACATGGTTGTTGGTGATGAGGGTTGAAATTTTTCAAACCGGTTTCGCGCAAAAAAAATTTTGGTTTAGGGTGAAAAATTACACAGTTATTCGTTTTATTTCTATTACAATTCGTTGGCGTATGGCAAGACGTCAACGTCACCGATAGCAACGTAGTTGAACTGGCCGATCTTGACGGGCGTGGCGTCGGTCGTCAATTCCAAAGGCGACTCGAACGTCGATTGTAATGCAACGGCCAACTCTGCGGCCTTCGTGGCAGAAGACAAGCTGGCAGCAGAAACAGACTCCACAACCTTCTTGGCGGCCTTGATACCGACAGCAACGTCGGCAGCAGCACCCTTCACGCTAACAACAAACAAGCCTGCGTCGTGGTATTTGTACAAGGTCGACGAGGCACCGGCAATCTTGGCCAACGGAGCAGCAGCACTAGGGACAACCGACGATCCAATGGCTGCACTCAAGACTTCGTACTTGCCGAAATCAGCAGCCTTGACAGGGAACCCGAGCAAAGCCACGGATTCGCCAGCAGTTCTCGTTCTCGATTCAAGGCCGGTGAAAAACTGGACTGGGGCCACAGCGGCGGAGGTTTGTGGTAAGCTCGACAACGCCGATTCGCCAATAAACTGGTTCAAGTCTTGTTCGTTGACACCGGAACCAAACACAGACACGTTAGGGGCAGTGTACACTTCGCGCGAGAACTCAACCACGTCGTCGACGGATATGTTTTGGGTGCCGTCGTAGTACAATGGGTTGCCCAAGCCTTTTCTGAAGGACAATTCGTGCAAGGCCTCAACAGCCTTGAAGGTGTTGGAGGCGTGTGCGGCCTCGTACTCGGCACGGGCCACGGGCAACACGAGTTCCTTGTATTCGTGGGGTCTGAACTCGGTGTGGGCTAACACGTTGCCAAAGGCTTCGATGTAGTAAGGCAATTCTGGTTTCAAGAACTGTGCTTTCAAGACAATGGCGTCTCTGGTGTTGGAGGTGGCGAAGACACCGCCCAACAACTCGGATTCTCTGGTGAATCTCAACGCAGACTTGGACTTGGTGTTGAGAAAGTTGAACTTGGATAACAAGTGCGATACACCTGATTTACCGGCCTTGGCCCCGGCGTTGTTGACAACAACAGTTACGGTGGATAAGTTACCTGGCGCATCTCTGGCGGTCACTTTGACGGCGTGCGAAGCGGTGCTGAAAGAACGACGTAACATTATTTAACAGGAATATAGTGTAAAGAATGGGCTTCCTAAATAAATTTTTTGCTCGTGAATTTGGATTGAAAATTCTCTTATTGTGATTGGCGGCGCCAGAGTCACATGATCAAATCTGCGTGAGTCGCACACCTTTAACTGCGACACCATGTTGAGCCACATAGTCGTGCTGCAACTGGGCCCAAATCAAGTCCATTGACAAGAGAACATGGACGCCGCCGTAGAACAAGCTGATTGAGTAGAAGAAGTTTGAGTTGCCGCTGCCCAACACTATCCACAGATAATAAAAGATTGGCGAAAGCACAAGACACACAAGTAAGCCAAGGGCCGTGATGTAGTAGAAGTTGCAGTAGGGTAACACCGTACCCCTGAGAATCGGCACAAGTGCAAGAGCAAAACCCAAATCTCCAATCGTCGCGTATGACTTGGTGAACGAGAGCCAGATCACCGATAATACCACGGCAAGAAACGAGTCACCCGAAATGGGACTGAACTCGTACATCCGCAACGTGATGGGAAGAATAAACACCACCGAAAAGAGATTGAACAAACCCACGTAGAACTGGGAAAAGTAATCAAACATCTCGGTGAAGATGTACCACCACAAACCCAAGTTGGGGGCGATCTTATCGAAAAAGATGATGGTGCCGTAGCACAGCGAGATGAACTGCCACGACGAAGTCATGGCGAACGATGCCGCAAGAAGCAACGCAACTGTACCACCGAACACCGCCAACGGGCGCACGAAACGACGCTCGATCCCCGTGGCATGTGCCAACGCAAGCACAGGCACAAGCAAGAACATGGGACTGAGACCCAAGTATGCTGCGACGGCCAATGCGATCATGGCACGGCTTACATTGTGGGCAGTAAGCAACTGGTTCAATGTCTCGACCACAAACAACGTCGTGAAGACAAGCGTTGAATGGGAGACGGTTGACAAGATAAGTAACGGGTTCAACAAGTAGAAACTGGCGATCAACACGTCGTCAAACCCAACCACGCGACGGTGCGTGTTGTACCATTGGTTGATGCGGATCAACCGCGATGCAATGTAGACGTCTGCTGCAACGTACACGAGACTCAACGGAACCCAGTCGTGCACCACCAGAAGCAAAGCCACCAACAACGGCGGATGGTGCACCACGCCGCCATCGTACAAGTCGATCTTGTGGTGCAAGTAGTAAAATGCCTCCAAGAGCGAGCGGTACGAGTTCGTGGGTGTCGAGAGCTCGACAGCAGAACCAACACTCGTGATAACCAGCGGAAATTGTGCTGGTACCAAGCGTAGAAGCGCGCCTGCGGCGTATACCAGTGCCAACTTGCTCATGACGTGGTGATGTTTTTCAAACTCGCATCTGAAAAAAACACCCGCATCAGTATGTCATCAGTAAGTGTTTAGTGTATATGCCTTTACAGTACTAACAGCAGTTCCAACCCATCAATCCCAAACCGTTTTTGAAGACGTTGGTCGGTAAGCTGGTGGTTGTTCGGTTGAAGTGGAACCGGACCGAATACAAAGGGACGTTGGTGTCGATCGACAACTACATGAATCTTCAGCTTGAAGATACGAGCGAACTTGTTCGTGAAGGAGAACAGATAAAGGAGGAGGTGCTTGGCGAGCTATTCATACGCTGCAACAACGTGTTGTTCGTCCGTGAATCCCAACAACTGTGAAACAGTTCTCTGACTACATATTGTATTATTAGATAAATGAACATGGTCCAATTATACAAGTGACCAACGAAACTGAATGTATTGACACGTTATCAACTTTCTATTTTATTTATGTATCATCAAATAGATAAAGGATGATGCTAACAAAATCAATACGTTGTAATTACATATATATAGAAGAAGAATTTTGTTTTTCACAAAAAAACATCAACAACATGGCCGAGCCAGCACCATATGGCGGTCTTCTTACAAAGACGATCGAAGACGAAAAAGAACGCGAAGCCGTGCTTGAAAAACAGTCGGTTGAAGTCTCTGTCAACGGCACGACCGAAGTAATACGGCCCGAAGCGCTCCATATACGCGGTGTAGATAACTTATCTACCGACGATATCAAGGCGTACATCGATTACTACCTCAACTACGTCACTTTGGAGACAACTGGTGATGATGGCACTGTTTCTGTTCAGTATGAGCCGCTTCCCATCACCGACCAGATCACGTTCAGAACCCAATGGATCAACGACTCGTCCGTCAACGTCACGTTCAACACCCATGAACAATGTTTCAAAGCATTGCTGCTGGTATCAATCACAGGCTCCAACCCCAATGTTGCCCTGGAACCCACGCCCGCCACCGACACCTGGCCTCCTTCGCCAGAATACCTTGCAAACCTTGTCCAGGAACGTGAACTGAAACCCTACAATCCGATTCTTGCCTTTAAAAGACATGTAGATATCGCCAGCAGACTCGGTATGGGTTCAGAGGAACAGACGGTGGATGACGGTGGCATGGAAGAAGATGAATCGTCGGTTGTTTTGTTTGTGAGACAATCGTTCCAGTCCGATAGAAAGGTTAAGAACGCCAGCTCATACTCGCGTTACTACTTGCTCCATGGCGAACCCGAACGCAGACCCAAAAGACCAAGACGTGAACATAATAACAATAAAAACAGACCTCAAAGACGTCATCGTGAAGAAGTTGAGGACGAAGAAGACTTGTTTGCTCACAAGTTGAAACATTCTACTCGTCACGAAGAGGTGGAAGAAGACTTGTTTGCTGACAGAATGAGAAACAGAGAAAGATCTCCCTCCAGAAGATAACCTTACTAGAATCTTCTATTGTATAACAAATATATATGTATACTTTTACAATCTAATTACCTTCCTGACCAAAGTCTTCAGTAAACTTGACGTGGTTCAGGATGTCTGCATCATTAACAGTAGGTCTGTTGCTCTTGATGGACTTGATAAAGTCCTTGATCGTCAAATCGGGTTCCTTTAACTGGTCAGTTTCTATATCTATCCAGCTCATCTCACGAGCACCAACATCGCCAGGAGAACATGGTGTCAATTGTTCTATTCCTTCACTATTAGAAACAGGCTTGAAATGAGTGGCTTGCTGTATCTTTCTGATTGGCTGCATCAACGCATCACGCACCACCACCGCAATGTCGTGTCCCGAGTATCCATCAGTCATTTCTGCCAACGCCCGGAAGTCCAGAGAGTTGCATTCGCACGGAACCTCGCCGATATTGATTTCAAACATCTTGGTTCTTGCCTCGACATCGGGCAACGCAATGTAGATTCTCCGTTCGAATCTTCTTCTGATAGCCGCATCCAACTGCCACGGAATGTTCGTGGCTCCAAGTACCAAAACACCGGTGGAATCGTTACCAACCCCATTCATTTGAACCAAGAGCTCGGTCTTGATTCTTCTCAGTGCCTCACTTTCACCTTCGCCTCTAGGTCCACACAACGCATCGACTTCATCAATAAAGATGATCGATGGCTTATTTTCTCGGGCCATGGTAAACAACTGTTTCACCAATCTTTCTGATTCACCCATCCATTTCGATACCAAGTCGGAAGACGAAACTGAAAAGAAGGTGGAGTTGGCCTCGGTGGCCACTGCTTTGGCCAAATACGACTTTCCTGTTCCTGGAGGACCATACAACAAAATCCCTGACGTAGGCTTACGGTTGCCCACAAACAACTGCGGGAACTTGACCGGCAAGATCACAGCTTCCTTCAAGGCCTCCTTGGCCGATTCCAACCCTGCAATGTCATTCCAGGCGACATTGGGTTTCTCTGATAAAATGGCACCCGCAAGAGCCCCACGCAACTTCTTGGTATCGGCGTCGTCGTCGTCGCCCGAACCGTCGTTCTTTTTTGCCTTCGTGGATCCCGAGGCGGAGTTTTCTGCTGAATTGGACTTGCTGGCTTGTTTCTCCAAGTGGTCCTTCAACTGTTCCGCCCGTGTCAAGTACTCGGTGAACTTTGACTTGATGAGTTCTTTTGATTTTTGGTTCTTTTCGTACTTGATGGCCAACATCAAGTAGTCAAGCCCGTTGTAGTAGAGCTTGTATGCTTCTTCGTATTGTGTGTCTGTGTCTGCATCTATCGCTTTCTGCACCAAATCAATTCCTTTCGACAAGAAATCGGCCGCTCCTGACATCGTGCTGGCCAACTATCTGTCTCTCTCCAGCTCTTTATCGCACAGATTTGTGTGACATTCGTTGATTGATGTCCTGCAGGCAATTACCGGCATAGGAGTAGTTCTCCACAAGGTGCGCGCCCAAACTCTTTTGGTTCCCGGACTCGTTCTATTACAAAAATTACGGACGCTCTTTCTTTCTTTTAGTTGATACATCTTTGCCATATTTACTGTGTGGCCATTGATAACTTGTCTCAAGTATCTACAGAACGAAATTGTGACGACAGTGCCCTTTTTCTTTGACCATTTTTTTAAACTGTTAAAACTCTTATGGCAAGGCTGGAAATATTTTTTTGCTTTTCCACGGATTTTGCGTCGCGGAGACGTGGAAAAAAGTATAACGTAGTTGCGGCTGTCACTCTGGCGATTAGTCATCGGGGCACATATAAAGGCTTCATCTGCCAATATTAATGGTGCAAGTGAAACTTTTCCCTTCGTCATGCCATTAACACCTACACAATCACAGGAATCGAGTGTCAAGTCCTACTATTCAGGAATACACGAAATACAGCCCATACAATCGCATTCAACCATCGAACGACTCCGAACAAACGGCTCAGAGCTTTCGCGGATATGGAGCGGTATAAGAGACGACAGAAGCCAAGATCTCCAGGAACTACACGACCAGCATGAGCCAGAACTGATCTTGGTGACACACCTCGACTTGATTTCACGCCACAATACACACAAGTCTAGTGTTATGGAACTAGACCAAAAAGACGCACACGACGGTACTGAAGATTACCTCGAAAATGAATCGATCGATGCCTCTGACCCTCCACCGGATGGAGGCTACGGCTGGATCATGGCCATATGTGCCATGTTTGTATCCCTTGCTACTTGGGGCACCAATGCGGCCTACGGGGTCTTCTTGAACTACTACTTGTCTTCAGGCAAATTTCAAGGTGCTACAGAATACGATTTCGCTCTTATTGGAGGCTTGGTCGTGTTCTTGGCCCAGTTCCTTGCTCCCTTCAGTGTTTTGGCGTACAAGGTGTTTGGTTTCTATGCCCTTTCGTGCACCGGGATTGTGTTTCAGACCGCAGGTTACATCTTGGCCTCATTTGCAACTAAAACATGGCAGCTATATTTGACCCAGGGAGTCTTGGTTGGAGTATCGTTTGTCATGTTGTTCATCCCTGCCTCTCTCGTTTTACCAACTTGGTTCGATAAGAACTTGGGCACTTCCATAGGCATAATGGTCTCTGGAGCTGGCTTGGGAGGGCTCATATTCTCCTTGAGCGTCAACAAGTTGATCCAAGATACCGGGGACCAAAGATGGGCTCTCAGAATGTGTGGTATAGTCAACTTTGTGATCTGCTTGGTCAGCGTATCGATCATGAAACCACGTAACAACCAAAAACCCCAATACTCAACTACTCTCACTAAAAAGTTCTTGAAAGAAAACTTCAAAGCCGTGTTCGACCCTAAAGTGTTTAAAAACTACGCCTTGCTTGTTCTCGGATTCTGGTTTGCTATCGTCCTTTTGGGCTACGTCTTGATTCTCTTTTCTATCGCATCGTACGGAACACTGATTGGGTTACTGAGCAAACAGAGTTCCATCATTACCTCCATCTTAAATGCTGCCCAGACTGTGGGAAGACCTATCATGGGTCTTTCTGGTGACAGATTGGGAAGAGTAAACTTGGCATCTTCTTTATCCTTTGTTATTTGCATTTTGGTCTTTGCCTTCTGGATCAATGCACTTACGTACAGTGCCCTCATCCCATTCTCCCTTCTTGTTGGGTTGATTGTAGGTGTTGGCAGTTCGTTTGCACAAGTAATCGCTACTGTGATTGTTAATGAAACGCCAGAAAAGCTTCCGGCTGCTTGGTCTGGGATGAACATCATGGTTTCATTAACTGCTCTCGTGGCAGAAGTCATTGCCCTTGCACTTCGCCAAAAGCACGCCTCTCGTCCCTATTTACATACCCAAATCTTTGCTGGTTGCTGCTTCGTTGTGGCTACTATGTTAATCTTGGTGGTGCGTGAATGGTTAGTTAGACGTACTTTGAACAAGCGACTCGAGACCTCACTCAAAAATATCAACAATTTAGAAACAAAGGGTGGATATCTCCGAGCAATGGACCCCAATAAGAATGAAGCTGGTCAAACCACTATTCTTGAAGATCGGATCGCAAGATACCAACTTTTAACCAGTCCAACACCATGGTACTTCTTTGTGCGCATGTTTTACCCCATCACCCTTTGATTAATATATGACTTTTTTTTTATTAAGAATGTATGAAATAGAATACAGAATACAAAATAACCTCCTTAACGGTTAGACTTGGCAACTCTTTCCAATTCATCCTTCTTCTTGATGGCGTAAGAGGTAGAAGAACCCTTAGCGGCGTTGATTAATTCTTCAGCCAAACATTCAGCGATGGTCTTGATGTTTCTGAAAGAAGCTTCTCTAGCACCGATGGTCAACAAAGCAACGGCTTGGTTAACTCTTCTCAATGGAGAGACATCGACAGCTTGTCTTCTGACAGTACCGGAAGAACCGATTCTGGTAGAGTCTTCTCTGGCACCAGAGTTGACAATGGCATCAACCAAAACTTGGATTGGGTTTTGCTCGGTCAAAACGTTGATGATTTCCAAAGCGTGCTTGACAATTCTGACAGCCTTCAACTTCTTACCGTTGTTTCTACCGTTCATCATCAAGGAGTTGGTCAATCTTTCAACAACAGGACATTGAGCCTTTCTGAATCTCTTGGAAGCGTATCTACCAGCAGTGTGGGAGACAAAGACTGGTTGTCTGACTTGGATGTAGTCAACCAAGGAGATGTCCTTGACTTCGATGTCTTCGAAGGTCCACTTGTTGAACAACTTAACTTCTTGTTGAGCAGCTTGGACATCAGCTGGAATGGCGGTGGCCAATTCAACTAATTGCAATTCTTCTTGAACGACTGGTTGTTCTTCAACGTATTGTTCTTCGACGTCAGACATGTTTGCTGGTGGTATGTAATCGGGTGGAAAAATTTGATTTGTATGGGAAAAGAGAAGTGAAATATCCTGCAACCGGACAGTAAGCGACTGATGGTTTGGAAAATTTTCAGAGACTCGCAGCCGTTACCCGGCAAAATATCCGTGCTGAAAGTTTTATCTTTTGTGCTTAAGTACTGAACAAATGAGCATGATTTCCTATTTGGGATATTTTCTAGGGTATAAACCCTAACAACGATCATGTGACAATGAACCGATTTTGAATACTGGTCTAAAACTACATGAAAATAGTACTATTACAACCCTATGCTTCTTAAACTCGCATTTCTACTATTTTTGTCCAGTTTAGAAGAGCCGTCTATTTTTATTTCTCGAGTTTTTATATCTCACCACTAATTTATCAACAAAGGATGATATTGGAGGTTAATTTCGTTGTATTTTAAGTGGAAAAAAGACTGACATTACAATTCATAACGAATGAACATAACTGCTAGACTTAGATCATCGCTAATATATAATTTGATTGCTATTCTGATGTCTCTATTAAGGGACCCCAGTTTAATGTGTTGATCTGACCTGCATATACACGAAAAGTTTTCTAATCGACAGAATAACCTCATCCGCCCAATTAGGAAATGTAAAATCTAGACTGGTGTGTAATTGTGGGTCTCGAAGGTGTAAAAATTTGGGACATACAGCGACATGTAATTTGTAACAATGCGACATTTGTCAGGGTTCATGTGTCGGACTTAAACTGCGGAGAGAACTTTTTTTTTAACCACACAACCGGAAACCGGCAACTAGAAGCTACCCTTGTCGAGGCTTTAATGAGTTTCAGGTTCCCTTAATTACAATTTCATCTTTGCTATTGTTCAATGATATCCGCGTAGTCCCAACACATTAACAAAAATGTATGAGTAGTAATTGCGGAACCTAACAGACGCAAGAGGGTTGCAATCTCCAACGCTAATCCCTGTCTATCGCAAAAAATTCCTATACCGGCATATTTTCGGTATTTTGGTGAAATGCCGTGTCTTCCCGCCTAGATACTTTATTCCGTACCCTGTTCATCCCCACCGGAAGTATAAAATGTCGAGGTAAGCACGTCAAGCTAACTGAATTTCATATCTTTTCTTACACAACCATGTCGACAGAAGAAAAGGGATCTTCGTCAGTACACTCCAGTGGATTGGCACCAAATGAATTGTTATCCAAGGAGGAACAGCTTAACCAGGTTGCGAACGAGCTTGGAATTGATCAACGCAGGTTAATGTGGAAGATTGACCTTTGTGTTGTGCCTCCATTCTGTCTCTTGTACTTTCTTTCGTTCTTGGATAGAGTTAACATTTCCAATGCCAAGCTCTATGGACTCTCAGAAGATTTACACTTGACAGGAAATCAATTCAACACGGCGTTAACGGTCTTTTTTGTACCTTATGTCTTCTTTGAAGTGTTTTCGAATTATCTTATAAAATTTATTAAGCCTCATATTTGGTTAAGTGCATTGATTTTGGCTTTTGGGGTTCTTTCCATTGGGATGGGATTTGTCACCAACTTTGGGGGACTTGTGGCTTGTCGTTTCCTTATCGGTGTTACTGAGAGTGGTACTTTCCCTTCAATTTTCTACTTGCTTTCAAACTATTATACCAAGGAAGAATCACAGAGACGGTTTTCTGCTTTCTTCTCCGTGACTGCACTTTCCGGTGCAGCTTCAGGTGCAATTGCTTTCAAGATCCATGATTTGGACGGTGTTCATGGATTGGCGTCGTGGCAGTGGATCTTTATTGTTGAGGGTGCTGTCACGGCTGGATGTGCAATTATTTTGTTCTTTACCATTGCTGATTTCCCTGAAGAATGCAAATTCTTGAAGCCACAAGAGAAAGAGTTCCTCAAGAAGAAGTTGTATATTTCTAGTGGTGCCCAGTCTGCATTTGAGATCAAGATTACTTTCAGGGAAATTCTCTCTCAATTCAAGGATGTATTGATTTGGTTACCTGCATTGGCCTATTTTGGTTTGGTTATTCCATCGTACGGGTACGCGTATTTTGCAGCCACTATTATCAACGAGATGGGATACACGGCTGTTAGTGCCAACCAACACTCGGTTTATCCATGGGTATGTGCGTTTGGAGTTATCAACGTTGTTGGGTTTGCGTCCGATCGAGTCAAGAGGAGACTTCCCTTTGTTTTGGGGACTGCCATCATGGCTATTATTGGGTTGGCCATGGTTTTGGGGGGTAAAAATTCTCCCAATGTTCGTTATGCTGGATGCTTCTTGACGGCCCTGGGCTTGTATGCGTGCATGCCATTGTTGGTTTGTTGGGCTGCGTTGAACAATGGATCGCATTTGAGGAAATCAGTGGGTACTGCGTGGCAGATTGGATTTGGGAATATTGGTGGTATTATCGCTACCTTTATCTTTTTGGCCAAGGATGCACCAGTTTATCGGCCAGGTTTGGCAACCTGTCTTTCGGCGGTCTGTTTTACCATTCTCTGTGCAGCTGGTTATTTTGCCATGGTCTACAGATTGAACCATAAAAAGAAGGCACCGGAGTATAGAACCAAGTTTGAGTCACACTCTGAGAGGGACCAAATAATCTTGGGGGACAGAAATCCGGATTTCATTTATTTATATTAAAATATCGAGGGTCAGGACTCTATACTTTAAAAGTAAAACTGTATACTATTTATTTAATTGACAACGATTTATAATTACTGCAACATTCTACTCTTTTTCAAAAAAAGTATAATAAAAGCTCAAGTAAAAAAAACATAGTTAAGTCATATAAACAGTATGGGGCATATTTAGGTATAAAATAAACATCAATATAAAAGTAAAAAAAAAAAAACAAATAACAAAATCATCCAATATATAAGATTAAAGACAAGACAAAGATGAATTCCATCCTTTAAAACAGGTTGCGTATGGTACTTTTAATTTAAGCTGGGCACTTTTTTTCTGTTCCAATTCATTCCCGGCTTTGCCTCGTTTACACAAGACATTTTCTATTTGTAGAGAAATCAGGCTCAGTCACGCACGGAACCTTTCCTTCCCCCCTCTAACCGCTTAGCTCGCAACTATAAAATCAATATAAAAATCACATAATCCCACCAAAAAAAAAACCATCATAATCATACGCCTGGCCGTTACTGCCCTTCCTTCCCTGTTTCAGTTTCCGTTTTCGTGTATTCTCGAGGCACAAACGTCTAGAAAACAAGTGTGGAATTAAGGTTTCCTGCACACACCCCTCGCTGGTCATAAGCGTAGTATAGCTAAGAAAAACCTAATCCCACCTATTCCCGAACCACTGTACCATGTCGAAAGAATACAATCCACCAACCGGAGCACCTCCAAGTTGGTCCCAAAGCAATGCTGAACACAGCAATAACAGCTACGTGCCACAAGCACAACCTTCGTACAACCCACAACAACAAGACCGTGGGTACCATCAACAAGGGTATAGCCAACAGGGATACGGTGGAGGATATCAGCAACAAGGATATGGCGGAGGATACAACCAGCCTCCTCCTCAGCAAGGATACTACCAGCAACAGCAGCAGCAGCCAATGTATGTTCAGCAACAACAGGGCCATGGTGGCCAGGAGACTTGTTTGATGGCTTGTCTTGGGGCATTGTGTATCTGCTGTACTTTAGACATGTTGTTCTAATGGATTTGAATCTAAATCTTTTGTCTTTGCTTCTGTCTTATAGACTGGTCAATTTCTTTAATAAATGAACTAATCGATGGATTGCACCACACTTTGTTTCTGCATGATTTCGGAATCAAGGTGGAGGAAATTCGTAGCCAAAATGACATCGGCCAAAAGCACACATCCACCATTGATGGCAAATCCCATGTAGAGCTTGTGGTGCGAGGCCAATTTACCTGTGAATACCGGACCGATACACCGAGCAAATGTTTTACCAATGTTGACAATACCCAAGACCTTGGTCAATTCTTCCTTGGGCATAATGGAGGTGAGCAAGACTTGACGAGGCACCACATCCATTGTGGAGGTAGTGTAGTAAAGGATTAGGAAGAAGCAGACCCATGGAAAAGTTCTGATAAAGGCAATCACCAAAAAGAAAACGGCGGATGGGGCCTGAGTAAAGAGAATGGCACGAACCGGGCCCAAGAACTTGGAGAGGTAGGCTGATGGCAAGCTAGAAATGGAATCGATGGAGTTGGTAAAGAAGAACAACGTCCCGAGCCCACTGGCCGAGATTTTAAACGTCTTTTTTATGTAATAAACGACCCATGCCGAAGGCATAAAGCCATATCCCATGGAGTCCAACATGAAAATGATGAGCAACCGTGGAAGATAGTATTTTGTTGTAGCAGATAAGTTGGAGGTGGTCGTAGTGTTGGTATTGACTTCGCTGGCTTCACCTTCCGGTAACAATGGTGCGGTTTCTGGTTCGCCAACTTCACATTTTTCACTCAAGCAAAGCATGATGGTAAGTTTGATGAGGGCAATAGCCATGTATACCACAAACACAATTCTGTACGCTGTTTCCAACTCGAGGCGGACCGTAAGAGTTAAATAATCGACCAAGAAACCACAGACCAACGAGCCAATAGCAGCACCTGCTGTTGTAAAGAGTCCGTACCACGCAAATATCTCGGGCCGGTGATTGTGTGGGGTAAGGTGGGCAATAGCAGCTTCTTCTACCGACTTGAAGGGGCCTGTTTCGTCACCAGAGGGCGAGATGACACCAAAGATTGCAGCCAATAAGAGAATGGCAAAGTTCGAGTAGTAGGCAAACACGGCACCTGAAACCAACATCATGAGTGATCCCACCACCATCACAAGACGACGGCCAATTCTATCGGCGTACCATGTAAGAATGTATGAGATGACGGTATCTCCGGCCAACGTGAGGGTCATAAAGATTCCAATCAGAGTTTCTGAAATGCCAAGCGTGTGTAAATAAAGCGTAAGAATCTGGTTGGTCAAGCCATAGCTTGCCATACGGAAGAATACCGAAAGCCAAAGCAAGCGGATATCTGAGTTTGACTGGCGTAAAGAAAGAAGTAAATGCATTAACGATAATTTGACGTGAGGTCGCATTTTTTTTTGGGCCTAAATAGTCATGGTTCCAGAACATTGCTATAAACACGAGATTGCAAAATTTGTAATTATTGTACAATTAATATATTTAAATTATCCATAAAAAGTCATTAACACCAGAAATTGTAGATGCGTATATATAATGGTCTACTTGCAGCATAGGCCCTTTCCTCGGCCAATTCCTGTTTCAACACATCTGGATCAATATCGGCTCTGCCTTCGTTAAGGTTGATATCGGCGAGGTTCACCAACCACCTCCAGTCGCGTGTCCACAACTTATGGCCCACGAAGAAAGCCAACACAATCACAGCACCCAAATAGTTCTTGAAAAAGACCTCGGCATCAGGCTTTTGGTGCACGGGATACAACGAAATCCAGAACTGGAGCCCAAGCACCACGATGTTCATAATCATCCCGTACCATGCGCCCCACACACCGGTCAAGGACACGTATGGTAACTCGTCGAGGGTTCGGTTGTGATACTTCATTGCCCTTCTGAACTGGATATGCGAGCCACAGATACTGCCCCATGTAAAAAGGGTGGAGAGCCCGGAAAGAGCCACCAACCAGGCAAACACGTCGCCCTCACGTGGCGAAGCAGCTACAAACGACAACAAGCCAATGATAGCAGCCACAGCGATACCCGCAAGCGGACGACCCTTACGATCAACGTAGGCCAAGAATCTGGGGGCCAAGCCCTGTTCTGCCAACGAGAGAGCGGTTCTCGAAAAGCCGTAGACGGCCGAGTTTCCAATGGAAAGCAACGCTACCAACACCACGACATTGAAGATCGATGGTAAGACATGGATCCCTCCGGCTCTGATGGCAATGACAAATGGCGATGCAGATGCTCCTGCGCCATTGCCAATCAACTCCTTCGAGTCTGCCGGCACCAAGAACCCGATCAAGGTCAATGTGAGCATGTAAAAGATGATGATTCTCCAGAAAACCTGTTTGATGGCTTTTGGCAAGACGATGCGGGGGTTTTCCTTGGACTCCGAAGCCGTTAAACCTACCAACTCAGTTCCGGCCAACGAGTAGGTTGCCGTCACCAAGACAGAAACCACGCCCTTAAACCCAGTGGTGAACGCACCAGGATGGTGCCAGTTCTTGCCTCCGATATATCCCTGGTCACCACCACCGCAGATGAGAATAACGGCCAAGATATCGAATCCCACGACCCCAAGTAACTTGATGAGGGAAGCAATGAATTCGGATTCTCCAAACACTCTGTTGTTGCCCAACAAGTTGAGGCCAATGATGAGCACGTAGAATACCGCTACCCATACCACGGAGTTGATGTGTGAGTGCCAGAAGTTGATGGTCAATGATGATGCGACCAATTCCAACGGCATGACAATGACCCAGAAAATGGCATAGTTCCAGCCCATGGCAAAACCCCACGATGGAGAAATAAATCTGGTGGCGTAGTTGGCAAACGAACCGGAAACAGGATACACCGCTGCCAACTCGGCAAGCGATTGCATCGTGCAATATAAAAAGGTCGACACTATTCCCCACGCGATCAAAAGTGATGCAGGCCCGTTCTGGAGCGAGAGCCCTGAGGCCACAAGGAGCCCCGAGCCCACACATCCGCCGAGAGCAATCATCTGTAACTGTCTTTTCCTAAGACCCTGCGAAAGGTTTGATGGCTCTGCAGCTGTACCACTGACCAGCTCGATATCGGTTTCCTTGTGTTCTGCGCGCCTGAAGGAATCAATAAATGCTTGTACTTTTGTGGGAGATGTATATGTCTTGGAGTTGCTGTTGCTGTTGCTGGACGTGCTGGACATCAGCTCCACCACAGGCGGCGGAATACCCTTTTCCTCTATCTTACTCATAGTAATATCTATGTGTATCTAATTTACGGCAATCATCCAGGTTTATATTGAGATCTGCATCATGAAGAAAATTCTTCCCGGTACAGGTTGCGGCAATTGCAATATCTATGCGGCATATCTCATTTTCGAGTGCAACATGTTACTGTAAACGACCTATTTTTTTGGGTGCGATAAGATTAGCCAAGAAGTCCAGAAAAAAAGAGCTGCTGGCCGTAGTCCCGGCTGAAAAAGAGCCGAGCGAAATTGGTCCGTTGAAGAACTGTGTTGCCTAGCTACTCTTGTGTATGGTTGGACAACACGATGCTGGTGGGTTCACCTAAAGAAAAAAGGGGCCCTGGTTGACAGGGTTCGTTTTGGTCTTTGCGGCTTTGCGTTTCTATGCAGAAAATCACCTGTGGTCGTCATCCTATTCTGTCATTTTCTTTCTTTTTTCTCACCTTTAGGCTTTGCTGCAGATTGCCCCATTACTACTTTTGGGGGATTTCCGGGCCGTTACCGCTGCGATCCATGACAAAACCTCCGAATTCCAGACGCATCGTGCCTCCTGAATTACCCCAGCTTTTAGATCTCATTCGAATAGATCATCAATATCTTCTGTGAAATTTCCTCTGCTCCACTATCCCTTTGGTTCATTTCTTCGGTTCTATCATGTTTGATGTCTTTTCTCAAACTTTATCATGTTGCACGATATCGCCGGTACAGGGCCGTAACGGTCCAAAATCAAACCATCGTTAAAGCCAAAACCCTTTTCTCTCAAATGTAGTCCCATTTTAGGCCCTCGTAAATCGCTCGAAAAATAACGTAATAAGTGATTCGTTCCATTCGACCATGTCTATGGCGTTTGGGAATTATGCGGGCCGGTTCCTTGCGCGATAAGTTCTGTTTCGCCCTTTTCTTTTTTGACTTGGCTTTTTTCCCCTCTTAACACCGCCGTCCGTTCAACATTTCCAATATTTGACCCTGGGACCATAATCTGCCTTGAGTCAGGAATTTGTTGGAATTATTTTAATTACAACCAGTTACTCATTACCCATTTCCATCTTCTGTTTTAAAAGAACAAGCTATTCTAAGATCTGCTACAGTACAAGAACTGATAAATTCTTTTCTATATACTACGTTTTGGTTGTCTTGTAAAGCTCTCTATTGTTGTAACTATTAAAGGTCGTCACTTATTAGCTATTTGCTAGTGCAAGGAAGAATGTTTCACAACTATTACGATCTTTAACCCAAACCTAATCAATTTGTTATAGACTAATTCACTCCTTGAAAAAAATTGCTAAATTTCTAGCAAAATGTAAAAAAATTATTTTCAATGAATCTACTCTAAACAGTTGTTACACACTTTTATGACTCATACAATCCTTTTATCATTGTATTGGTATGACAATTTGATAAGTTGCCGCCACTAGTCTTGGTTCATATTTCTACAATAAAATTGAGATGTCACGTTAAAGAAAACATCAAGATATGATTCACTATCAGTTAGAATCGGTAGAACAAGTTTATTGTAACGTACAAGGTCTGAAATCTATGAGCCTAAATCATTTTAACTAACATACAAAAAACCAAGGTACTTCTATTGAATTAAAGTTTTGAGAATTCTGTCTATGCTTCTTCCAACCCTCTGGGGAACGGGCTACTACAAAATGTAGATTTTCGGCATCATCCCGGAGTTTGTCCAAATCGGGAAGGACGTGGAGTATTTCGAAGACATCTTACTACCTGCAGTCCAGAGTCTGTGAATGAGAAAAAAAAAACATCACTATGATGTGATAATTTGGAACCGACCTTGTCCAGCAACATAATACAGCACGAGTATCACATTAAAGGTACATAAGCAGTTAGTCAAAATGAACAATGGAGGAGTCCACAATTCGTTGGATAATCTAGCACACATTGCCAACATGTCCCATGAACTCCTGGTACTCAATCAACAATTGAAGGAAGACCCCCAATCACCCACCAATGAGGGTCCCGACAACGGATCGCATGAAAATGGAGAAGACAGTTCTCATCCTATCTCCAAAACAGGGAAACTCAAACGCATGGCGTGCGTTGAGTGCCGTCAGCAAAAGTCACGTTGTGATGCTCACGAACGATACCCTCAGCTGTGCAGTCGATGCTCCAAGAAGGGCTTGAAATGTGATTTGAAGTCCGATTACAAAAGAACCTACAAAAGAGCACGCATCGCTCAAATAGAAAAGGAATTTATTGAGTTAAAAAAGACATTATCTGCGGCCCAAGCGGCCGAGCTCATGGGAAAAGTCCCTACACTTTCTACCAGCGGAACACCAAGTCTTCTTTCTCAAGGAGAAACTCCCATTTTACAAGGTTCCGCGTCTCCACAGCTCAACACTACCGCACAGAACCAAGCCATATTACCCCAGCATATACGACAGGCTCCCCCGGTTCCTCAATCTGCACGAATTCCTCAACAAAAACCTCAACAGCAAGCGCAATCTTACGGCTGGCAACAACAAAATGGATCTCCTTATAATCTTGATCCAAAGTATTCGCATAATTCGTCCGAGACAAACAACTCCATTCCAAATACACCATCCATTCTCAGACAACAAGAAGTTAATCATCAACCAGTCATCGAAGAAAAAGATATAGTACCTGAGTACGCATTGCAATGTAAGGAGAAAACCTTGGATTCCGTCACCCTATCACCAGAGACCATAAAAGCATTATACTTGGAGTATGTTGAGTATTACCACCAGATTTTGCCTATTGTCGATGTCCTGAAAGGTCCCGAAAGAATATACAAGCTTTGCCCGGCATTGTTTTGGGTCATCATGTTTGTTTCCTTGAGAAGATACAACGAAGATTCTCAAAAGACATTATTAATTCAGTTATCTCCTTTGGTGAAGGGAGTGTTGGCGGAAATTATGATTTCTCCAATCACTAGGTACAATCCCACCGAAGAAGACGAACCAATATTGAACGTGAGCTCAGTTTTTTCGGTCCAAGCATTCTTATTGTATTCATACTGGCCTCCGATCACCTCATCATTAAGTGCAGATTCTTCATACAATACAGTTGGGACAGCCATATTTCTGGCAATCCGGATCGGCTTACACACATCATCTCCGTTGACGGTAATTGATACCAACGAAAGAAGCTTACAGCAAAAGACAATGGCTCTTGAAAACTCCAAAACCTGGATTGCTTGTAACATTGTATCGCAAACGATAGCTACTTCGTTTGGGTTTCCTGCATTTGTACAGTTTGATGCTTCCATATGGACGTCATTCAGACCCGAGGTCGACATCACCATACCGAAAACCATCAAATTCATGATGAAAATCGCCCACTTTGAAGACCAGGTAGCCAAAACCCTCAATTCTAACCCCGTGGATACATTTGGGTTGGTTGACCCTACAGAAAGACTTCCGTTATTAAAGCTTCTAACTCGAAGCTTGGATGAAATTGAATTGAATTTGAGTCAGGAATTACCTGGTGATGGATTCAGAAAGTTTCAGCTCTTGTCAACTAGGTTTCACCTCTTGTCGTATTACTTCATGGACTCATCAAGAATGGCCACTTTTGAGCTTCAAAAGGGGTTGGTAAAGCTCTATAATGCAGCTTCTTCGTTGATCAACTATGCGCAAGACTTCCAGATCCGTAACAAGAACTTTGTCAAGTATCTACCTGGTGTTTATATTCTAAACATCTGGCAAGCAGCTTGTGTCATTGGTAAATTGACACATTCACCATTAAAAAAGATTGTCGACACTGCATCGGGTAAACAGAGCTATATCACTGCCATTTCGTTGGCAGCTCGTGCATCGATCTTGAAACACGACATGGCTCACCGATCTAGCGGAATCATGAGAAACATGTGGCAGTTGTTCAGAACGCTCGACGAGAAGAATTTGTCCAGTCTCAGTATCAATGTAAGAACTAGAAGGTCGGCCTCGGTATTCTTTGACTGCTTGCATCTATTGCGGGATCAAGTTGGCATGCTTAAGTTGAATAGCAAGACCGACCAGAAGAATCTTGATGATATTGATATCAATGGTCATGACGAAGAGGGATCGCTGGCAGAAGAAGAATATGGCTTCAATAATGGTGATGAAGCTGTCCATTCCGAAGAAGATATAGACAAACCGCTTGGCAATCAAAGCGTTAGCCAGAAATCTACTCCAGGAAGCACAGCATCATCTGGAAGGTCGAGAAGACCACGGTCGCTTTCAAACACAGTCAATGCTGAATCAAAGGCAAGAAAGATTATTAGGACAATTCCCTTGGACCCTCAACCGATTTCTGTTGGTGGCAAGAGAAGTTCTATCTTTACAATTGTCAATACTTCGAATGAATCGTCTCCGGTTGTGCGGCCAGAAAAGGAATCGCCGATCATAGCTTTAAGAAACCCATCCAGTTCCAACGCTTCTCAAACCCCACCAGTTCCAAAGCAGAACACGTTCCCACCTAGCGAACAAGTTGCGACTAAAAGGACTGTCACAAACAACACAACGATGGGAGTCGATGATTCCATGTTTCACGAGTCTCCAGTACAAGGAGGCTTGGAAAATCTCGAGTTATACAACTTTGACCTCAACAGTGACTTGTTATGGAAGGATGTCGATAGTGTCATGAATGACTTCGGTTTTCATACACGTTGATTTTTTACTTTGTATTTATTATGTATATTCAGTGGTGGTCCCAATTCAGGGTCACCAATAGGATGGTTAAAGTGAGCGTATTCACTTTAAGAATTCCAATATCTAGTTTCATGAGTCACTTACAACGATAATCACTTCTCCAAAGCCTGCCTACAGCCAGTGGCTTTATATGGAAGTCTAACAAAAGTGCAACTATTTTCTTGTTGCAGCCAATTCGGACATTCATCAATCATCACGTGATCCAAACTCTATGTGTTAATACCACATTTTGATTTTCGCACGTCTTTTTCTTTCTCTTCTGAAAAATTTCATCATAAATCAAGGCATACAAGCTAGTGTTAACCATCGCAAAATGTCTTACGACGATATTGATAACGCTACCCCTGACATTGTCATTGGCGGATTTGAAGAAGTAGAGGATAACTACCAATACGAACATGATGTGGAAAGTGAAAACGAACACGAAGACTCCACGAAGACTGCTGCAGAAGAGCCAGTAAAGGAAAAGAAGAGCGTTGCCTTTGCAGGTTTGGATGACGAATTTGACGAAGAAGCTGCCAAGAGAGAGTTTGAAGAGGGTGGTGGATTACCAGAACAGCCAGACAACCAAGATTTCTCCCAGTTGACTCCTTTATCAGACGTCATTATTAATAGACAAGCAACGATCAACATCGGTACGATTGGTCATGTTGCCCATGGTAAGTCTACTGTGGTTAGAGCTATTTCTGGTGTTCAGACCGTTCGTTTCAAGGATGAGTTGGAAAGAAATATTACTATCAAGTTGGGTTACGCTAACGCTAAGATCTACAAGTGTGACAGCGAGTCTTGTCCAGAACCAGACTGCTACAGATCTTTCAAATCCGACAAGGAGATCAGACCCAAGTGTCAAAGAGAAGGCTGTACTGGTCGTTACAAGTTGCTCAGACACGTTTCGTTCGTTGATTGTCCAGGACACGATATTTTGATGAGTACTATGTTGTCTGGTGCCGCCGTCATGGACGCCGCTTTATTGTTGGTTGCAGGTAACGAAAGTTGTCCACAACCGCAAACCTCTGAACATTTGGCTGCTATTGAAATCATGAAGTTGAAACATGTCATCATTTTGCAAAACAAGGTTGATTTAATGAGAGAAGAGTCTGCTTTGGAACACCAAAAGTCTATTTTGTCTTTTATCAGAGGTACCATTGCTGACGGTGCTCCAATCGTTCCAATCTCGGCCCAGTTGAAGTACAATATCGATGCAGTCAACCAGTTCATCGTCAACTATATTCCAGTTCCATTGAGAGACTTCTCCGCTTCCCCAAGATTGATTGTTATCAGATCATTCGATGTGAATAAGCCAGGTGCTGAAATTGACGAATTGAAGGGTGGTGTTGCCGGTGGTTCTATCTTGAACGGTGTTTTCAAGATTGGTGACGAAATTGAAATCAGACCCGGTATTGTTACCAAGGACGACCACGGCAAGATCCAATGTAAGCCAATTTTCTCCAACATTGTTTCCTTGTTTGCCGAACATAACGACTTGAAGTTTGCGGTTCCAGGTGGTTTGATTGGTGTTGGTACCAAGGTTGACCCTACCTTGTGTAGAGCTGACAGATTGGTTGGCCAAGTGGTTGGTTCCAGAGGTAATTTGCCTTCGATCTACACTGATATTGAAATCAATTACTTCTTGTTGAGAAGATTGTTGGGTGTCAAGACTGACGGACAAAAGCAAGGTGCCAAGGTCCGTAAGTTAGAAATCGGGGAGGTTTTGATGGTGAATATCGGTTCTACCGCTACTGGTGCCAGAGTTGTTGCTGTCAGAGCTGATATGGCTCGTTTGCAATTGACTTCTCCAGCATGTACCGAGGTGGATGAAAAGATTGCTTTGTCCAGACGTATTGAAAAACATTGGCGTTTGATTGGTTGGGCCACAATTAAGAAGGGTACCACCTTGGAACCAATTGCATGAATACAACCCATATCTTCTTATAAACTTGTACTGTACCTATAGCTACATATGTCATTACACATATATTCTAAAACATCATTTAACGTAAGTATTCTTGTATAAGTCACTTTCGATGAACTTGGGAAACGAGTCGATTTCCATCAATCGATAGATATGGTTGCTTACCTGTTGAAACACCTCAGTAAGTTGTTCCAAGCGACTCATAATTTGGTTGATCTGATCCTCATCAAGGTTGTTATTCTGCTCGGCATCTTCCTTTTCAGTTGCATTCTGATTCAATAGTAGAGTACTAATCTCGTTTCTCATGGCAAAGTCAATATTTACAGGGAAAGCAGACTCTACACTCAAATAAGTAAAGTAAACCCCGTAGGATTCGGTAAAGCAGTGCCTTATGAGTTTTTGCGCTTCTGATAAAAGTAAATCGATCTTGTCTTTATCCCAATCGACTTCTCTGATTCGTAACAACTTTTGAATCTGTAAGAATCGCCTCTGAATCTTTTGAAGTTGGAGGTAGGCGTTGATGTTTTCGGAGCAATACTCGTTTTCCAAATGTAACTTGAACAATAATCTCAGGCCCGGATCGCTGATGATTCCCTTCAACAGTACTGGGCTTTGCTCCAAGTTTTTATGCAAAGATTCCAGAGAAGAACTCATTAAATTGTTAGAGAATGTATCATCACTTAACGTGGAGGATGCGTCTGAATTAGCCAGATCTTGGTTCCACATGGAAACTCGAAGTCCTGTCTTGGTAAAGGCATAAAAATGATCGCGGTTTGGCTGAAACTTATTGGATGCCTGCGATGGTGAAAGCATTATGGGGTAAATTAAATGATTAGATAAGAACAAGTTGCCAATACTTGTGGCCTGCAGCAGAGCAACAATATCAGTACAGTCATGGAGCCACTGGCAGATTGCCTTACCGGTAACACAGTAGTCAATGGCGACCTTTTCGCCATTGGAAAAGGTAAAGATTTTGTTATGGAAAAGTCGTACACCACTTGACGAGGTATAATACTGTGAATGAGCATCCGATTCGGGATTGGTAAAGTATCGATGGTGAAACGGACTGGTTTGATCGATTTTGACCTCTGGTTTCACTTTTGGCGAGTGGTTTGATTGAAGGATATCGAAACCAGCATAGCTCTGGCCAGTAAAATCCAAATCGGATTCAAAATGAGCCAATTCTAATTGGTCGGGTTTATTCTTCGCAGTCCAGACGTTACGAGTCCGGCCAAGCATACGGACAAACAAGATCTGGACGTAGTAACTCGAATAGATGATTTTGTCAGATAGAGGGTCGTGTTCAAACTTGAAGAGTTTCATAGAATTGAGATTGGAGTGGAGAATTGGCGGATAGTGTGGTGGTTTCATGCTTTTTCTGATGCAAAACTCGTGTAGAACAGCGACGCCTTTGGCTGTTGGCTGGAGAACAACTCCTTTCTTTGGCACGGCACGGGTGCGGTCGCCTGGTGAATGCAAGTATTTGGCTTCGTAGAACCTTTTGATGAGGCTGAGAGCCAAGTCAGGAGCGATTTCGTATGAGATTGTTGTTGTAGTCAGTGAAAGTTCGATGTCGACCTCCAATTTGGCCATGGAGCGAATGGCGTTGGCGAGTGTGAAGGAAAACGGGTACGATTTGGCAAGAAGATGATACTGACCCAGCAGGCTGGACAAGTGTAAGCAGATAAGCATCATGGCAAACACATCTGCAAGGTCACGTTCGTACATTTTGCCTGTAGAAGTTTTCAGGAACCCATTTTGAAGGATGGAATGGAGCACTTTCGGTTCAGCCATGAATTAGGACACAATCAGACAAGAAAATGGTTAGGTCTAAACACCTATTTTATACCTTGAGAAGATTTTGGCAGGTGAAACTTCGATTGTGCCTGTCATTGCTGCATTATGTTTCGTTTGAGTGATGGATTGCGATGTTTCAGGAATCTCAATGCGGATGCAAATTACCACTTGGTTGTGTCGGTCAAAAAAATATTTCAGGTGTCCAACGAGAACCTACCCAAAAGGCTGGCTTGTTTGGTGGATCCCCACAAGCATAAGCGTATTTCAAAATTGCTTATTTTTAATAGTCTCAAGTATTTCATTTCAAGTATGGAACAGTTGGTGAAACGGCGGTGGAACAGAAGCCAATCTAAAATAGACACTAACTTTTTTTTTTTAGAGTGCACATTTGCTTCATCAACACCATCACCACAATGACGGATAGTATAGAGGACGATTTCAAGCACGAGTTCGGTTCTATCAAGCAATTACCAGATGAAGAGCTTGAGAATGATAGAATGATTCAGCGATTGAAACGAAATCGTGTGTTGGCGCATCCTCAGAACCCACCAATACAACGAAAGGTATCGCGTTCTATTCCACAGCAGGAACAAGTCGCTCCCAGGAAACGGTTAGTATTGAAACGCAAAGCTCCGGAAACGTCTTCTACATCTCCATCGCCATCGCCATCGCCTCCTTCGTCACCCAAACACTCAAGATTCGATAAAATCAAACACATTAAACTTAAACCACTAGTGCCAGTAGTAGCAACCGAAAACCCGGTTGAAACGCTCATTCAAGTTCCAATTGAAGAGCCACCCAACGTCCCTGTTTCAGATTCACCTAAACTATTTGTTGGAGAATCATATATCGAAGAATCATTTGTTAACGAATCAGTTGTTAACGAATCACTCGTGCAACCGGACGACTCATCTGCGGAACCAATTGACATAGATGTTGAGTCATTCGAAGAACCACAGGAACAGCCAATACTTTTGGAAATTGAACCTGACGATACTGTTATACCTCAGAACAAGATGGAGGATATATCTATACAAAACAGCGAAGACAATGCTGCATTCCATCCATATCCACACGATGTAGCGACTATAAAAACCCAGGTAATGGGCCAATTACTAGCCAAGTTTGAAAATATCTTGGATTCGACAATGTTGCGGGACAAATACGACGAAATATTCACGATGTTTGAACATACCATACGAGATAACGAAGCACAGTCGACATTATTGATTGGTCCTCGCGCCTGTGGCAAAACCAGCATCATCAATCATGCGTTGGAGGAACTACAGTCCAAGTACGGTGGTAAATTCATCACAGTTCGTCTCAATGCATTTATTCATTCGGACGACAATTTGGCTTTGCGGGAATTTGCCAAACAATTAGATTTAAACATGAACGACGATATTACCTACGACGATGCCAACGAAGAACGTGAGGGGCGCTTTGAACAGCGGTCTATCAGCGATACATTTGCCAATATCTTATCTATATTTGATAAAAAAGCCACCACCGAAGACGAAGAAAAGATCTCCATAATCATAA
Source organism: Teunomyces aglyptinius (assembly GCA_030581575.1). Taxonomy (NCBI): domain Eukaryota; kingdom Fungi; phylum Ascomycota; class Pichiomycetes; order Serinales; family Debaryomycetaceae; genus Teunomyces; species Teunomyces aglyptinius. The sequence goes on from JAKTTR010000015.1 coordinate 115,098, forward strand.
TCATAGATGAGTTTGATCAATTTACAAGCAACAACAAGCAGACGTTGCTTTACAACTTGTTTGACTTGACACAGAGCAACACCATCCCTATCTGTGTCGTTGGGGTATCTACCAAGATCAATACGCGAGAATTACTTGAAAAGAGAGTTCGGAGCCGGTTTTCCCAGCGAATCATATTGGTGAATAAAGCAACGTCGATAGCTCAGTTTTGGCAGGAGGCCAAGTTGGGTTTGGTGCTCAACAGCCAATCAATTAGTCGACTCGATGACCGAGATTATGGCGAAGCGTGGAATCAGTACATCGAGACGTTATTCAGCGGCACCAAGCGGACCAACTTGCGGAAATTGGTGTACCAGAACTACTACAATGTCAAGAACTTCAAGGAGTTGAACAATAACTGTGTGTATGCTGTGAGTCGCATAAGTGTCAGTAATCCGTTCCCACGGGACGAGGACTTTGTGGTTCCTACCATGGCGAGACTGGCCAATAATATCGAGAGCATAGTCAAGTCGTTGCTGGTGCTTGAGTTGTTGCTTGCGATCGCTGCAGCGCGGTGGATCGAGAAGTTTGATTCGCAGGTGATCAACTTCAACTTGGCGTACGCCGAGTACAAGGAGATGGTGAAGCTGTTCAACATCAATGCTACCACGGGAGCCACGTCGACGTCTGCGTTGGACAGCAAGATGATGGTGAACTTTAAGGTTAACCAGAAAGTATGGCTGGCCAAAGTGTTGAAGAATAGTTGGGAGATCATGTATCAGCACGGCTTATTGTTGGATGCAGCAGGCGTAACAACCAACAACGACGGACACATCATCACCAATATCAACTTGAACAAGAACTTGATTATTGAAGACAACAAGATGGTTCAATTGGACGTGACGCTTGACGAATTGGCCCATCTCATTGACGGACAAAGTGTATACAAGAGCTTGACCAGATTATAGAAAAAAAAAAGAATATTCTTTACCAACAATGCCTGTTCTTCCTGATTCTGTAACCGGGCTCTTAAAGTCATCGAGATTTCTTCATCTTGCAACATGTGCCAATAACATTCCTCATGTCTCGTTGATGAACTATACGTATTACCATTCGGGTGAAGACGATTATCTTATTCTCACGATGCCGCGAACCACCACCAAGTATGCCAACATCGTGGCAAACGATAATGTGCTGATTTTGCTCCACGACTGGATTTCAGCGAAGAACGAAACCAAGGAAGGTTCAGGCAACGAAGCTAGTCCTAGACGTAACTCGTTATACGAAATCTTGGCCAACATCAACAAGAACGAGTTGAGTCGTGTATCTGTGATGATCTCGGGGGCCGCGCATATTCTTGCCCGCGACTCCGACTCCAAGTACGATTTCTACCAGGGACTACACTTGAACAACGCCAAGATCGACGAGATCCAAGCCAAGAACTACATCGATGGCGACAACGCGCTTGTTCTTATTGAAATCAAAACCGTGAAGGTGACCGATACAGACAACAATATAGTTGAGTACTAGAATTAATATATAAAAAAAAAAGTAGATCTGCCGGTCCCAGGAATCGAACTTGGGTTTCTTCGGCCACAACGAAGTGTACTAACCACTATACTAGACCGGCGACTTGTGATAACCTACATTCACTAAGGATTGAAGAGAATATCTATGTGGAATTATGGAATCTATACACTATATACTTTACCTCCACTGAGGTCCGAGCCCAAGCGAGACAACGGCCAGATGACAGCCACAACTTTACCCACCACCAAGCCCTGACTGATGGGACCAAACGTGTTTGAATCGATGGAATGAAACGCATTGTCGCCCTCGACCCATAGGTGGTTGCGCGGCACCTTTGCCGTCGGTTTGGGATACAGCGACCGCGTATCGACCGCATCGCCCTGGAGCCCAACCACACGTTTGGTGAGGATCTTTTCTGCGTCTGTAGGTGACCTGAACATGACAATATCGCCACGAGCCAAACTCGACGGCTCGCGGAGCCCGTACTTCTGCACCAACACCACATCGCGTACGGTTGTGGCGGTACCCGGGTTGAATGCGGGTGTCATGGACGAGCCGGAGACGACATACGGCTGGTATACGTGGTTCGTGAACGAGTAGACGACCGGGATCCACGTCAACGCAAGCACCGATCTGCGAAACATGGAAAGCGGACAATTTTGATAATTTTCAGACAATTTCCAAATTTTTCAGACACTTTTCAGAACTTTTCAGACACTTGTTTATATGTCCGTTTTGGATCAGATTCTCCTTGAAGATATCGCCAAGTTCTGTCCTCACCAGTTCTTGCTGTTCCACCGGTGCATGGGGCAGCCCGAAAGCGACTGTGGAGGCGAGCAGGCGCGGTTGGCTGCGTGCATCAAGACACAAGTGCCACTGTTCAGCAAGATCCAGGGCATGTGTGCTGGCCGGCTCCAGGCGTACGAGGCGTGTTTGACGACATCCGGCGAGCTGAAGTGTAAAAGCGAGCTCCAGCTGCTTCGTGAGTGTGCTACAGGTACCATTGACCGCAAACCTATATTATAGAAAGTATATATTTTTAGATACGGTACTTGAATGCGACGTTGTGGAGACGAATGTCGGACAAGTAGTTTTGGGTGAGTTGACGGATATCGGGGCGGTCCGTGTGCGACTCCTCGATCTCGTGTTCGTGGTGGAGCAACTCGTGCTCTATATCTTCACGGTGTTTGATGAGCACGTCGGGATCCGAGTTCTGGTGGTACTTTTTCCAGTGGTGTTCCTCGTACTCGCTTTCAAAGTCGAGGTGGTGGCCTGGGCCGTAGCCAAAGTCCGGAAGCTCACCGCCGCGGTGCGTAAAGTCGCGAAACTCGTCGAGTGTCACAATCTGGTCCTCGTCCTTGTCCATGAGTCCTAATACCGTGCGGACCACCTTATCCTTCGCTTCAGCAGTGATTGCTTCTTCGCCGTGGCTCGTATGTTCGCCCATCCCTGAACCATCGCCCACGGTTTCGTGTGCAAGGCCATAAAGACTGAGAATATCGTCGCGACCCCATGTTCCCCGGCCAGAAAGATCATGGATTCGAAAAAACGTATCGGCGTCGAATTCCGTCAATGCGTGTTCTTCGATCATGTGCCAGCTCTGCCAAGAGATACCCTCGGGCCGCACGCTGCTTCCATGCGCTGCGGCGGTCCCCAAGATCGCCATTAAAAACAAGTTCATGTCTAAAAATCAAACATTTTTCAGGTGCTCGTTTGTTCTATTTTTGTATACATGTCTCGACCAACAAACTCACGGGTCGGCAGAGAAAACCAGCGCTACAACGCCGAAACCGGCGCTCGAATGGTGGCTGGATGTGTGTGTTTGAACCAGGACCGCAGCAAGGTGGTAATGATCCTGTCGTCGGCAAAACCCGACAAGTGGGTGTTGCCGAAAGGCGGGATCGAGTTGGACGAGACAGACGACTTTGCGGTGACGGCTGTGCGTGAAACATGGGAAGAAGCAGGTGTAGAAGGCCGTGTGGTGGCCAAGTTGCCAGTGGTGTACGATTCACGTGGCACGAAGGCACCTGTGATCCATGGCGACTTTAATCCAACGGTGTGTGTGCCCAGAACCGAGTTCCATTTCTACGAGTTGGCAGTGGAGGCTTTGGCACAGGAATGGCCCGAATCGAAGGAACGGCTGCGGCGCTGGTGTACGTACGCCGAAGCGTGTCACGAGTTACAGCGAGCCAAGAGACCGGAACTCGAGGCTGCATTGAGTCTGTCACGGATCGTCAAGGAGTTAGAATAGTTACTTCGCTACTTAAACAAGTCGCCCATGAGATTGGCCAACATATTGCCCTGCGTGTTGGAGCCGTAGTTCAAGCCAAAGTAGAGCTGGGCCACGTAGTTGGCAGGCCCAATCATCTCGTGCTGTACCAACACCGGCTTGTACTCGGTATACAACTTGGCAAACTTGGAACCGGCATCTTCCTTGACAACAGTCGCAAGAAGCAACTGGACAAAGTTGAGAAGTGGATGCGAGGCGTAGTACCGGATCCCAATGGACTCGTACGCCACGTCCAACCGTGCAAGGAACAAGTCGATGGCTTCCGATGCAAACTTGACGTTTTGTAGGTAGAGATAGTTGAACACAGCACGAGCAAGAAAGAGCCCAGCATCAACGTCAGAAGCCGCTTTGTCCGTGACTGCCGACTCATACCATTCGTACAAGAACTCAACGTACGCGGGCACGGCGTCGTGGGTGCCCAAGATCAAGTGTAGTTCTGTCACCGCAAACAATTTGGCCTTTTCGTCACTGGCCTTTGTTTCATCGCCCTGTTTCAAGTGGGCCAAGAACTTGAGCCCAAAGAAGGCGTGCAAGTCGCTGTCGCCAAACTTATTCTGTTCCAGCTGCAGCCATTCCACCACCCGCTTGGCCAAATCCACCAACAGTGTCTCGGAATCGGGATACTGCGACACAATGGCAAGCACACGGCTCTTATGTGTACCGTCTTGTGCCTGGACACCTGCCTCGTCCAATGTCTGGAGCAAGTAGAACACCAAGTCGCTCAGCAGCGCATATTCCTTGTGCTCTGCAAAACTCGCAGCGCCCGTATACAACAAGTCGATCGCATCGTCGTACTGTTTGCTTTTGATGTACCGGTTGGCGATTGTCCGGAGCGTCTGGTGCGCCTCGTAGTACGAACCGCTCTCGAGCTTGTGCTGGAACCGCACAAGTGTTCTCTGCAACTTTTCAGACATGTTCGTTTTCTCAAACAATTTTGATTGTGCATCAACTACACGTACACGTATTCGTACACGTACATGTTCGAATTCACGTTCAACGCTTACAATGTGCAATGGCCTACATTTACAATTACGTTACATTGCGATGGTTTGTTTCTTAGTGTTGGTGTTTCTAGTGTCTGTTTTCTCATCATTTTTTTTTTGTCTGAATTATTCTTGTCTTTGTCTCTTTTTGTCTGTCTTTTTTGTCGTTCTTTTTTCTTTTGTCTCCGGGATTCATCATGAAACCATCCATTATTAACATGCGTACGCCACTCATCAAGTTCGTTGGTGGACCTCACGTGTTCAAGGTCCATGCTGCCAAAGCACATCCGTTTGCTCCCAACGGACTCAGACCCGGTGCTGCTCGCACCACGTCGACGTACCGTAACTCGAACCCCGTCGAGCCGATCGACGGTGAGTACTTTTCTAGAGCCCAATTGCCCGCCAGATTCAGGTACAAGGTGCCCAAGGAATCAGAGATTGCCAATATCGAAACAGGCGGCGCCGAAATCGTCTTTTAGCTACCAATAAACGTCTCTTATTTACTACTAGGGGTAGGCCCCGGGTCCTGTACACGGGACAAGTGCGTAGACCTTCAAATTTGTTTTTGATTAATTATCGCCACCATCACCATGAACCACGATCCATTTGCTTGGGGCAGACCCAGCGATCAGACATACGGTAAATATAACCATGCCATTGCACATGCGTCTGTACATGAACCAGACCACCAGAGTCTCGATGCGTTCCCCAAAATGAACACGCAGCAGCCTATCATCACCGGGACATCTGTGATTGCCCTCAAGTATAAGGACGGCATTGTAATGGCTGCCGATACAATGGGGTCATATGGTTCGTTGTTGCGTTTCAACGACATCGACAGATTGATCAAGGTCGGTCTGGAGACCGTGGTGGGGATTTCGGGCGACATCTCTGACTTGCAACAACTCACAAGAATATTGGAGGAGTTGGAAACCACAGAAGAAGTTTACGATAACGACGGCGGACACAACTTGAGAGCACCACATGTCCACGAATACCTTTCACGCGTCATGTACAATAGAAGATCGAAGATGGACCCGTTATGGAACGCCATGGTCGTGGGCGGATTCAACGACGACGGCACGCCCTTCTTACGGTACGTCGATCTCTTGGGAACCACGTACGGCGCCTCAACTTTGGCTACCGGGTTCGGGAACCACTTGGCCATTCCGTTGTTGAGACAGCTCATCCCCAATGACCCTGACTACGTCAACGTCTCGGAAGAACAAGCCACAAAGGTGGTGATGGATTGTATGCGTGTGTTGTTCTACAGAGATGCCCGTTCCTACGATAAGTTCTCGATTGTCACCATCAAACGCGACGACAACGGCACCAAGAAGTATGAGCTCGAAAAGAACGTGGCCATCACCAACCAGAACTGGAGGTTTGCTCACGATATCAGAGGCTACGGCAGCACCCAGTTATAAGTATATCAAAAAAAAAATATCTTACTTTTATAAAACTATTCTACTTGGTACCCTTCAGACACCAAGTTCGCATGTAAGTCAAATGGCAACAGTGCCTCGTCGTCGGTGTTGGCTACAACATCAATAACCTTGACGTGACCCAACGAAACATCGGCATCCGTAGCAGCACTGTTGGTGATATCAAACTGCAACTCCAATGGAAACAACGAGTCCTCGTCCTGTGCTGGAATGGTAAACTCAAATGAGCCCTGTGGATCGTCCAACGAGATTGAAGCTATGGTGAAAATCACTCCAATGTCGCTCACTTCGTATGAAACGGCGTCGTGCGACTCGTTGTTCAAGTTGACGTCGTTGGTGGCAATAGGCACCAACAATCTGATGTTTTCCACCGACGATTGACTCGAGCCCGAGTGTCCATCAACAAAAGCCTGCGACAACTCGTACTCCAAGGTCACCGCAGCGATGCCGGCGTCGTCGACACTGGTCCATGCAGTAATAAGAATAGGAACAAGCGAGGAGTCGTCTTGTTTTCCCACAGCTCTCCATCTCAAAACACCCAATGCCTGGTCGTTCGAGGGGAACGGTTTCGTCTTGTCCTTCAAGCCAATAATGTTTGACGTGGTGAACAAGTTACGGTCGACATTAGGGTGTGTCTTGTACTGGACCCCGCTGCTCTTGTCGCCCGTCTCTAACAATATCTTGGAATTGGCCAACTCAGCATTGTTTATTCTTAATTGCAAGTCACCCTTGACCTCAGACAGTAAGATCGACCCTTCTCTGGTCAAGGTAGCACTCACCTTTTCATTCACAGTGATCAATATACCATTGTTGGCCACCTTGGGGACAGCTGAGGGTGCTGGAGAGGCGGACTGTGAAATGGAACTTGTTTCTGGTTGGTGCAGCACGGGCTTTTGAAACACGGGCTGCGACTGGGCCAACAACGGTTGATGTGACTCGGATACGGCAGCGCTCTTGGTCACCTTCTTGCCCAATTGCAAACCTCCTCTAGAAGATATAGGCTTGTTGCCCAAACCACCACTCTGTTGATGACTACCAGCAGTTTCAATGACTGGGTTTGGCTGGTAAGTGGGTTGGTAGTCCTGGACCGATTGCGATTTGTACGAATCAGTACCAACACCGCTGCCAGATCCACCTCCAGACATGTACGAACCCATTTGTTCCATGTTGCGTCTGGCCAATTCTTTTCTCTGGATCTCCTTGGCTCTTCTTTTTCTCTCTTCTGTGGCCTCCAACTCTTTGTTTCTCTCAATAATCTCCTGGATCTTTTCCTCGTGAGAATCCATCTTCAAGTACGTCTGGACTTGGCTCAAGGTAGCGTTCTCCTTGTATCCTAACACGACAATCTCGTCAAACGCACTTATGATCTCAAACGAATTGTCCAACACCTCCTTTTCGTCGACAATTCTCAACAAGTTGCTGACAGTCGACGCAAAAAGATGCAACGTATCGATATCCTGCAAGATATTCGATGTCTTGTTAGTGATCAACACAATATAGAACTCTTCCAATGGCTGGTAAACATATCTCACATTGTCGTCCTCAACAGTGGTGTGTTGGCTACTGGTATCGGAAATCAAGCTGGGGAAGTTGGCCAAAAGTGCCATGATTCTGTCTTTGCTCAAGTCTCTGAATTGTCTTGACACCAACGCCTTACCTCCACGGGTACATATCGAAGCAGCTAAAACGACCATTGGTTAGATTTGATGTGTTACTATGGACAAAGTATTGTGATCCTCACGGGTGCTACAATTGTCGATTTCGTGTCAACAAAAAAATTTGGTTGGTCGTGTGTATGTCAATTTTAGAGAAAGAGAGAGAAAAGAAAAGAGCACTGACTAACAAACAATACTCATTGGTGATATTCAAGGTATCGGAGCGTATCAATTGTAAGTGGTGTGATTTTATCACGGTTAATAAGAGACGTGTCGGTTCGGAACGTGTATCTATATATTTACACAGTTTACCAATGATAAGAAGAGATGCGGTGGCTCAATTGGCAGAGCATTGGATTCCAAATCCAAAGGTTGCAGGTTCAAGTCCTGCTCGTGTCATTTTTTTTTCTAAACAAATTCAAAGTTACGTGGGCGTGTCGCATTTTGTTTGTTTGTTTCTGGTCTGTGACCCGGGGGTGCATGGTGCATAACATTTGTTACAGTGCATCGTTTCATATTGTTTATTTAAAACACACCCCAGCCATGCTTCAGATATTGCATCAGTTTGCGTTATTGTAATCAGTGTTGCGGAGCCATGCAGCAAACGATAAACAAGGCAGAGTTATTTTGTGTAAGGCTTAATCCAGATTGTTTCTTAGACGGTCGTACCATTCAAGTTACATAGCATGCAACCAATGTGAATGTGCACAATGCATCACAAGCGTGTGGTATGTCATATCATACTCATAAGCTTTGTTAGTGTTTGGGTATTTTGTTTTTTCCTCGGGAAATGAGCACGGCTACAAAGGTCGTCAAAATGACGTATTGATTGTCATGTGGGTTCTGAACAATTGTCCCTATCGTTTCAGAGTGCAGATAACTGCGACAATTGCGTTGTTTCGTATTATCGCGATCGTGCCCTTTTCGCCAATGATGTCAGAAAAGGTACACGAATCTGGGTCCATGATGCATCCTGGCGTAACAAATTGTGATTGTTATCTTTAAGGTTGGTTGGCCCATAGCCACAATGTTGCAACACATTCCTTTTTGGTGCCCTAATCTCGATTGTCGTCACAAAGTCAAATTTTTGGCGTCCCCTTGCATTGTTTAATTTTTATTTTTGAGTTGTACCTGAGCCTCACAATGCAGCCCGTGGAATCATGGCCAAAACAATAACATAAACTTTTAGTGCCGGTGGGGGTGCAAAAAGTATTTAAGACATGGACATCCGCATTTCAGGTACCATAGAACCATTGAACCATAGAACCATTGAACCATAGAACTATTGTTGAACCATGGACTCGCAAATAACTTCTCCCAGTACACTCTTGGTCGATACGGCCGCGGCCGTGTCACAGTCCGCGCTCGACTCGCTGATCACCACATTATCGGACTTGCATATCGCAACTTCCATTGCCATCAACACCGAAACTGGCCATAACCAGAAAAACAACCAGCAGAGCCAGTTTGAAATCTCCAACACATTATCGAGTCTCACGTACACGCTTGAAACGGCCTCGACGTCTAGCATAGGATCCGGCACCGCGCGAGTGTCGAAATCGTCGCTGGCTACGATGAACAAAGCACCTTCCAAACTCGCGTACCTCGTGGGTGCGTCGCTTATGGTGTTGTTTATTGCTGCTCTCTAAGTATATCTATCTTCATTGGATCCGACCAGCACGGACTGGGTTGGGTTCACCCACTAATGACTTACGACTAATCTTGAATTTTACGTGTAACATTTATCTCTGAAACACCGGGCGACAGAAACATGCGTAGCACCGCGCGTCGGCAATCGTGGCGCCAGACCATCTTTTTTCTCGCTAATAATCGTACGTGATTTCGCTCGCGGTGTCGCGGTAGTGTGCCATCACCTCGCGGTAGAAACGCGCGCCGATACCGACATCCTTGGATCCCATCATGCTGCGGATCGAGTGCATGCTGAGAATGGGCAATCCCACGTCCACAATGAGCCGTGCGCCGTTGATGCCTCGGGGACCGCTCATCAACGGTCCAATTGTGCTTCCAGAACGCCCATCGTTGCGGATATGGAACTGTTGGAGCTTGAGATCAGGCAAGTGGGAAGTAATGATGGTGTTGAGAAAGAGGTGCCCGATCGAGTCGCTAAGAACATGTCCGTTCGAATCAAACTTGATGCAGGGCCCCACGTTGGGCACAGGAAAGTTGTTGTCCAAGTATGCGTCGCGGTAGTTGGGGTTCACGGCGTGGGTCACATCGGACGAAAGAAAGATGGTGTTCTTGTGCAACAAGCCCAATTGGTCCTGGGGAAACCGTCCTGACACCATGCGCTTGAACACGTCCTGGAGAAACCCGCCCTGTGCCCCTGTATGCGACAAGCTACCGACCTCTTCGTGGTTGGCCATGTAGACACCCACCAAGCCATCGTAGTCTGCAAGTGAGTCGGTGGTGAAGAACCGTTTGCTGAACTCAAGCAAGCCGTATAACGCAGCAAACGAACAGAGCCGGTCGTCCAAGCTGGCAGAAAAGATAAAGTCGTTATGGAGCCCGCCCCGTGCTGCGTGCTGGACATCGAATAAGTCCAAGTCGAGTTCAACAAGACTGGCGATATCTGTGTTTGCCAACTGGCAGACGTAGCGCAACAACGCAAGCGAATGGTTGGCGTACAACGGACTCGCCAACTCCTCTGGTGTTGGCTCGAGCGGTTCATCGCCATGGCTCAACACAGGCACCATTTCCGTCTGGGGATTATACTCCAACAACTCGTCCACGCCAAAGTGCGATGCCAACTTGGGGATATGGGCAATCGGGTGCCGGCCCGACGAAACAAGCCGGCGCTGGACTTGGCCACCAGCGTCACGAACAAGCACCGAGCCTGCTAGACCCAAGTCACGGTTCAACCAAAGACGGTTCAAGCTGCCTGAATACGGCGCCACGCCCAACAACTCGTATCCCTCACGCAGGGTCCGTTTCGACGTGTGGTTCAACTTGACCGACAACGCATCGCAGTGGGTCCCCACAAAACAACTGCCGTTTGCAGGCTGCCATTGGCCACCGCGCACAAACGCCACAAGCAGCTGGTCGTCACGTACCGTAAAGTAAAACCCAGCCTGGTCCACGTCTCCACTTTTGGTGTCTGCCACTTGCGTGAATCCATTGTTCTGTAAAAGCGACAGAAAGTGCGCGATTGCATGGTACGTGGTGGGGGTCACGTTCATGAACCGAACAAATTCGTCCGCGTAGCTTTCGTAGTATGCCGCAAGAGTGGCGTGTGGATCCAAATTCATGGTTCTTGTTGATAATCTTTTCTTGATTGTTGATCTTTTCTTTTCTGTCCATGAACGCCAGTACAATCACTGTCCATTGGCATAACGATAATCAACCGATATATGCGGTTGATTTCCAACCACAACTGCTGCTGCTGCTGCTGCTACTGCTGCTGCTGCTACTGCTGCGTCTCGTCACCAGCGGCGGCGACAACAACGTACGTGTATGGACGCTAGGCGAGAACGCCGGTGTCGAGTACCGCAGCACACTCCGCAAACATACCCAGGCCGTCAACGTGGTGCGATTCAATCCCAGTGGCGAGTTGTTGGCGTCAGCAGGCGACGACGGAACGCTCATTATCTGGAAACTCGCCGATCACCTCATCAAAGACTTTGATCATGAGGACGAGGACGATAATGCGACAGAAAGTTGGCAGCCGTTGTGTCAGCTTCGTTCGTCCACCAGCGAAATCAACGATCTCTGCTGGTCCCCAGACTCAACCCACATCGTCACGGGCTCCATGGATAACGTGGTACGTATTTATCAATTGGAAACACAGCCGAAACTCACCGGTAAACTCGTCCATACGCTCAAGAACCACACCCACTACGTCCAGGGCGTCTACTGGGACCCACTCAACCAGTACGTGGCCAGCCAGTCGGCAGACCGTGCTGTTAACATCTACAGAATTGGCGGTGGTGAGTGGAAGCTCCACCACAAGTTCACCAGGTTGAACAACAAGCCCATGTACTACTCCGAAACACTCCAGCTGTTTTTCAGACGCCTCTGCTTCTCGCCCGATGGCGCCTTGTTGTTGACTCCGGCAGGATACGAGAACGACGGCGAGTTGGAAGAAACAATCACGAACACCGTTTACGTATACACACGCACAGGACTCCAGAGTCTGCCGGTGCTAACGCTTCTGGGCCTCAACAAGCCTGCAATTGCCGTGGCGTTCAGCTCGATAAAGTACCATGTTGACACAGCATCAGTGCTCAGTTTACCGTACAAAATGGTGTTTGCAGTAGCCACCCAGGACTCGGTGGTGGTATACTCCACCGACACGTTCAAGCCGTTGGCTTACGCCAGTAATCTTCACTACTCGTCAATTACTGACTTGAAATGGGATCCAAGTGGAAGAAGAATAGTGGTTAGTTCAACAGATGGATTCTGTTCGGTGATGGTATTGGAAGAAAGGATATTGGGGAGGGTTTATGAAGAATCAGTAACATCAACTACTGATGAAGAGCCAGTAGTTGATGCTGCTGACACCACTACTCCCATTGATCGGTTCTTTAAGGGTAAAAAAAGGGTTGAACCCACGTTGATTGGATAGTATATAAATCTACAAGTCTAACTCTTTCTTTAAATCAAGCTCGTTTTTCAACTGGGCTTCCAATCTTCTTCTTGCGTTCAAGATCATCTCTTCCTTTCTGTGCTGCATCGTTGGTGTGGCGCCGGTGCTCGATGTCTTGCCCGAAACATCGACGTTATACTTTTCAATCAAGTTGATTGGTTTCTTGGTCACTTTAGGCGTTGGTTCTGGTGGTGGAGCATGGGGTGGCTGAGGCAAGTCGCCGAGTTCCATGTACCGTTCAATGGTAAGTTCAACAGAACCGGTTGTTTCCAAGTCATACACGATCTGGTCACGCGATAACTGCGGCGCAATGGTCTTGACAACTTCAATCATGCTTTCGGTGACGGGCCTGCGGGCGCGGGCGCGCGTGGTTCTGGTGGCACCGGCGTGGGAAACGGGAGCCACGTCAACATTGAACTCGTTGTTCTGGGGAATGGGAGATATCAACCATCTCAAGAACATAAACGCAATAGCCAACGTGGCTACAAAGATAATGGTCGACAGATCCATGTTGATAATGCGCAATGAATGTTGAAAATCTCATTCATCTACAAATATCTTCATGCATCTACAAATATCCCCATTAATATCTTCAATTATTATCTACACATCTGTTCTTCTTTTCTCTTTTGCATTACTTGACTTACTTAAACGTCAACTTGAAATCATTATCTTGATGCTTGACTTTATATAAAAAGCTTGTCACAATCTCGTTTTCTCGACACGGAAGGTTAAGAAAATGGCTCCGTAAATGACTGGCCAACTCTGGTTTCGTGATCCCTGCTCGTGCCCGCTGGGTGGCTCGTTTCGAGTACGTTTTCTTGCCGATATCGCTGTTCAAAATATCGTTGTTGATACTCACAGGATTCGGGAGCCCCACGTTGTACTTGTCGTTGTATCTGATCAATGTAGCATCGTCAAAACTCTCAAAGTCCAACGGTTGTATTTTGGGCTGGGTGCTTGGACCGTTATCGTTGATATGTTTGGAAAGATAAAGCTGCTGTGCCTGCAACGTCGCCTGGTTCTTTGCTTTTTGTGATGTCTTGTAGCCAGCAACGCCTGTTCCAGTGGAATAGTACTTGTTCGACTCGGACTCCGAGGCCGATTCCTTCAGTGGTCTCGCCATGTTGATAAAAGAACCGGTGCGCAATAATTTGAATTATCATTTCATTTGTTTAATTTAATTGTTATCTTGAACCCACACCAGATGTTTCGTCAAAACTGGATATTTATCATGTATTCTCCTAACAGTATCACATCACTTATATTACTTACACGTCTTTTATATTGAGTAGGAATAATCACTGTTCTTCCATTACTGTTATAAATGTAAAGATAATTATAGAAAACAGACAAAAATTAGGAATTGAATAAGAAAACAGAAATCAAAGAAACAACACCCCCACAGCAACAATAGCAACAACAACAACAATCTTCATCAGTACAACGACAACAGCCAATATGATTCCTTCTCTCTGCTCTATTTCCTTTCTTGTGTTTTCCGTTTTCACGTGACACGAAATTTTTTCTAGAACCAAATCGAACTGTAACCTTTCAATATATCTATACCTTCATCTCCTTGCTGTGGAAACCTGGAAAAACGTGCCCAAGATGAAATACGTAGCATCTCCGCTTATTTCAATGAAAAGTATGGTTTCAAGATGTGCCACGCCGCGCCACATGCGTGTGTATGCGGCGAAGCATCGGTTTGCAAGACACTTTCATGCGTCGCAAACGAAGCTCATCAACTTTGATCCGTACCTGACGTTGGGCGTCAACAAGAGTGCTGACCAGAAGGAGATCAAGAAAGCATACTACCAGTTGGTGAAGAAGTACCATCCCGATGTCAACAAGGAAAAGGATGCTGAGAAACGGTTTCACAAGATCCAAGAGCTGTACGAAATCTTGAGCGACAAGGAGAAGAGGGCGCAATACGACCAGTATGGTGCGAATGCGTTTGATGCTAACGGTAATAGCAATCCGTTTGCGGGTGGAGGAAACCCATTTGGAGGCGCAAACAACGGCAATCCGTTTGGTGGAGCACAGGGCAATCCGTTTGGCGGAATGGGGTTTGATTTTGAGGATTTGTTTAAGGAAGCGTTTGCTGGTGGTCGTGGTGGAGGTGGTGGAGCGGGGGGACAACGGGGTTCGTTTGTGACCGAGCATGTTGGTGATAACATCGAGGTATTAAAGACAATCACGTTCAAGGAAGCCATCTTTGGTAAGAAGGTCACCATCAACTACAAGGCGGTGGATTCGTGCAATTCGTGTAAGGGTAGCGGGATGAAGCAGGGAAAGAAGAAGACAACGTGTCCGACGTGTCACGGTACGGGCCAGAGCACGCATATCATGGGAGGCTTCCATATGGCCTCGACGTGTGGAACGTGTCGTGGGTCCGGGGTTGTGATCAACCAGGCCGATGCCTGTAACACATGTCATGGGCACGGGGTGGAAGAGGTGCCCAAATCGACCACGGTCGACTTGCCGTGCGGGATCAGTGACGGTACGAGACTCAGGATTCCTGGAGCGGGTGATGCGCCGTTTGTGGCCAAGGATCCGTACAACCAGACCCGAAACGGGGACTTGATCATTCGGGTGAATGTGTCGAAGGACGATACGTTTACTCGGGCCAACAACAATCTTGTGGTGAACCAGGAGATCATGATGACCACGGCTGCGTTGGGTGGAGAGATCGTGGTGCCTACTATTGATGGACAGAACATCAAGTTGAAGGTGAGACCTGGGGTCCAGAACGGACGGAAGTTGACGATTCCAGACAAGGGGGTTCCAATCAACAGAAACATGAGCAACCGGGGAGATTTGGAGGTGATTTTGAACGTCAAGACGCTTGTGCCCGAAACGCCGATCCAAACAGCGTTGTTGGAGGCGTTGGCGGATGCGTACAACGACAAGACGGCGAGACGGACGGACGCACACTACAAGCTCGATCTTGAAGACGAGCAGGTGGAAACATTCGATGAAACCGAGTTGAATCCATCAAAGTTGAACCGGATCGGACGGTACTTGACCAAGTTCTTTAAGAATAATGATAACGATACAAAAGAAAAGAAAGATAAAGATAAAGAGAAAGAAACCTGAAGCTGTATATAGAGATCTGTTTCCATGTATATAAACAATACTACTAATTATTTTGGGATGGAATTTGTACCGATGCAGCACGCGCTCTTCCAAACAAATATGTGTGTACATCGTGCAGCGTGCGCCGACGCCCTTGAAATTGACGTCTCACCACGCGTCGAGAAGCAGACACAAGCGGAAAAGTACTGCCATGGTCATAGACTGGTGTTATCTACACCAGAACCCAGAACGCAGCATACAAAACCACCTTAGAACCGGTTCCTGTTTGTTGTAGCCGGCAACTCCGGCCGCTTCCTGGTTTATCTTAAACTTTTCTTTGTTCGCAGCCCGGAACAGAATATACTTTTTTGTACATTTTTCATCTCTTTTTTTGTGTACCGCTATTTTTGGCGGGTTCGTATCTTACTTTCTGGCTACTTCAGGATCGTCTTGTTTACCATTATTCTTTCGTTTCTTTCCTTCCCGTTCGTTACTTATGCTTCAATAAAACCCTTCGCATGTCTTCCAAAGATCTACCTCAGCTCCCAGAAGCAACCCACGCGTTGCCTCTGCTTCTAATTAACAATAACAATAACATCAAGGGCATATCTCGCGTCCGCAAACACCCAACAACAACAACAAAAACATCCTCCACCCCGTGCCCGTCTCCACTAAAAAACCCTATACCCGTATCACGCTCATCATCCGTCAAAAGCAACAGTTCTGCAAAGTCTGCCTCCTCACAAGCTTCGCCCACCCAATACATGGTCCAGGTTGAAAAAACCCCAGCTAACCTCACCCCATCGCAACGCTTGAACCTCCGCAAGTCCCAGATCAACAGTAGCATCGCCCAATACAAACAATACCCACAAAAGAAACCTCTGCTGGACCTAGAAAACTTCAACGATGAGGACGAAGACATTGACGATCATATCCAAATCTTCAACGTGCCTCTCTCACAAAGCCTTACGTCCCTCAACCAAAGAGAAAAGTTTCTCTTTGGCAACCACGACCGCAAGTTTTCTCTTACAAATACAGAATCCACAAGAACTTCGTCTATACTAAGCCATGATAGCTTTAACGACACAGAATCGTCCGTCAGTTACGAAGACCAACCTCAAGCCACGCCCACAATTGCCAAAAAGCCATCCAATCTCAGTATGCACGACTTACATCTCTCTAAGGACGCACAAGACTTGACTCTCTTGTTTAACCAGGACGAATTTGTTCAAATATTCGAGGAAAGCAGACAATTGAACAAACTCTTGACCGAAATCACAAAAGTAAGCATCTCCACCCCCACATCACCCGCTAACGAGCTGTCAGCCCAATTTTTCGAACCTCCAAGACGATCGCCAGCTAGTTTTAGAAGTGCTTCTACACCATCTTTAAGCTACATCCCCCCAGCATCATCACAGCCACCAGCATCATCATTATCATCATCTAAAAAACAACCCATTCTCATGAAAAATAGATCAGTATCGAACCCCTCGCTACCAACTACAGCTCCTCCAGTTGCACCTCCTTCGAATTCCAAATACTATTCATTTACACGTCCAATATGGCTTCCTCCAAAGTCCACGAGTGACAAAATGAAGCACCAAAAGGAATCCGAGGCAATCATACAGCGTGCGTTAATCAAGGAGTCCAAGGAACGTGCCCGTAAGTTAAAACATCTTGATAAAATACGCAAGTTGACCCAAAAAGATCTTCAGGTTTGGTATAGTCTTTTGGATATCAACGATTACGACAAATACCGCAAACGCATAGAAACCATGGATAAAATCTGGTGGAGAGGTATCCCCGCCGAAGTGCGGTCCCAAGTCTGGTGGAACCACTTTGGGGCACGTACTCAATTCACCAATGTGGTCTGTGACCATTACTTTGAAAAATTTGAAAACATATACCCTCTGTTCAAAAGCTTGAACCAACTCCGATTGGACGGTATGCGTCTAGCAACTTCGATTGAGTCAACTGTTGGTCGAGATCCCGGTTATTCACGATTGGTTTCCTCCCAGGCAAAGAATCAAGAAAAGATCAATAAGCTATTGGAGACGAATTTTGAAGATTCGAATTTGCTGATGTCTTCAATTCGGCCAATTTTTGACTTCATATGTTCCGATTTAACTGATGTTTATCCTGACCTCAATTATTTCCAGAACATTGAAGTTTCACACCAATTATTGAAGGTTGCTGTTAGCTTTATGCTTTACTTGTATGACAATGTCAGTGCCCTGAGCGACAACCTTGTGACGCTTTATTTCCCTGGATTGTGCCATATCACTGCAATTTTCTTTTACAACTACAAGAATATCTACAAAACATTTGCAAGTTTGTGTCTGTTCTACAACCTGCACTTGTTTTCCATGTTACTTGGATATAAGCTATTAGAACCGACGGGTATGAGTTCAGAAAAGAATTTGATCACGAACGCAATTAATGACTATTTTGTCAATGATTTCGAAGTCAAGTTCGCCCTTCACCTTAATCAGCTTTATTCACAGTTCAAAATAGTGAATTTAACCACCATGGAATATTTGCCATCTTTGGTGATGGGATTGTTTTCGAATTTGTTGAATTTCCAGGTTTCAAGTAGCTTGATGGATGTGTTCATTTTTGAGAAGGATAATGATTTTCTTTCGAAGCTTGTTCTTTGCCTTTTCAAGACAATTCAACATAAATTATACGGTTCCAAGACGGATATTCTCAAAATTCTAGGAAATACCGACAAAAACGATAATGCTGAAACGTACAGGTACTTGAACGTCGGCAATGAGTACGAATTCTTGGAAAAGACTCATGATATCCAACTCTAAAACTCAAATATTTATTGATTATCAGGCACAAACACAGTATCCGCCTGATATATTGTACATTAGTTCTTTACATATAGCACTTAATATGACATTAACGATTATTTACTTGGCTTCGTTGATAATCTTCAACAACTCTTCACCATCGGCAGGTGTCTTGACCTTCAACACAAAAGTCTCGATCTTCTTGTCTTCGTTGATGGAGGGCACCCGCACCATCGAACCATTACCCAAGGTGCTGTACGTCATGTCTTTGGAAATCATGGCGTTGAACAAGACACGGAGGCCACCGTCAGCTCTGATCAAGATTCTGGACCGGTTAGTTTCCTTATTCTTCAATATCTTCAAATCTCCCAAGCCCTTGTTCAAGTATGGTTGTTCCTTGTTTTCTGGATCAAATAACATCAACTTGGTTCGTTTGGTATACAATACTTCTTCATCTTCCTCGCCAGTTTTTGGCACTTCAACTTGTTCTGACAATTTGGCAATTGGCTGAAAGTTCCCCCCAGTTTCTTCTTCCTCTACCTTGTCTTCGTCCTCGGGATTTTGTTTGGTGACTGATGCAGTGTTTCCAAAGGAAAAGGCTCCTGAGCTCATAGCACCTCCACCGAACAGCGGGGTGATATTGTTGGAACCAAAGGAAAATGGCTTGGACTCGGTCAGAGCTGATTCACTATGTTTGGGAGGGTTGAATGAAAACAGGAAAGATGGCTTTGTAGTTTCCTCCTTTGACTCAGCGGTGGTAGAAGCTCCGAATTGGAACGCAGGCTTATCGCCAGCAGGTTTGCTGAATGGGTTTGAAACAGCAGGAGTGTCTGATTCCTTGGTCGCTCCAAATTTGAATAACTGCTTGGGCTTATCATTAGATTCGTTAGAAGTGGATGCAGCACCAAATCCAAAGGAAACTGCTGGTTTGTCAGCAGTAGCGCTGGACCCAAAACCAGTTACTGGCTTTTCTGAGCTCTTTGCACCGAACAGAAAAGCTGGCTTGTCGGTAGATTCAGACGATCCAAAGGAAAAGGCTGGTTTGTTGGTTTCTTTGTTGTCGCTTTCCTTGGTTTCTGTAGCCTTCTGACCAAACGCAAATGCTGGTTTATCGCCACCAAAAGAGAATGCATGCTTTGAAGTGGTTTCAGGTTTCGATCCAAATGAAAATCCTGGTTTATCGTTTGAAGCTTGAGTACCATTAAAGGAAAATGCTGGCTTTTCGGTAGATTCTGGCTTTTCTGTAGATTCTGGTTTTGCCCCAAAGGAAAATGCTGGTTTATCAGTAGAAGGTTTGTCGGTACTGCTTCCAAACGAAAAGGCTGGTTTCTCCGTTGCAGGTGCACTAAATCCAAAGGCTGGTTTTGAAATATCCTCCTTCTTTTCAGCCTTTAACTTGAACACACTATCCTTTATTTGCTTGTTGAATTGGAAAGTAGGACCCTTGATTTCTACTTCGGATTCAGAATCTGAATCAGACGCCACTTTTTTGACTGGCTTAGGTCCAAATGAAAAAGGTGAATTCTTAATCGTGGGCTTGGCAGTCAAAGTAAACTTGGGACCTTCAATTTTAATATCATCGTCAGATGAATCGGAGTCAGATTCGGGGTCTTGGGGTTTTGGAGCTGGAGCACCGGCTTGTGGAGCAGCAGCAGGTACAGCAGGTACAGCAGGTACAGCAGGAGTAACAACAACTGGTACAGCAGGTTTGGGAATTTCAGAAGCAATAGATGCTTGGGGCTTGAAACCGTTTGATGAGAATGTGAAGCCAGTGGGAGGAATTGATGTGGTTTGACTGGTTGTGGCGCCTATGGTGTCGATTTTCTCATAGTATTCTATGTACTTCTTTGCAATTGAAGTAAGATTTGCAATGGACGAAGGGTTGTTTGCTTTGTTGATAGATTCAATGAATTTCTCGTTCAACGCTCTGATCTTGTTATCTTTATCATCGTTATCAGTTGTTTTAGTGCTTGCAGCTGCAAACAGAAACGGGTTCGATGGCTTTTCTGGTACAGAAGCCGCAGCAGCAAATGCAAAGGGTTTTGGAGCAGCACTGCCACCGTTTTTAGAAGCAAGACCCCGTGGTTTGATGATTTTTCGTTTAGCCATCACTTCAGAAGAAGCTTCAGCGACTTCGACCTCAAGGTCATCATCAATCTCAAATGGTTGTCTATCAGATATCTGAAAGGCAGCTGTTCTTTTGGCCATGGTTTTTGGGTTGTGTGAAACTTGCTTACTTGATAATGGTTGTTCAATGCGTTGCACCCTCGCGATGGTTCATGGTTTCTTGATGCAAACGCGCAATGTGGTTTAAGCCCTAATGTCAAAAGTTATCACGTGTACTGTCACTCATCTCACATGATGGAATATTATTTATGTGCACCACAGGTTACTAATAGACAATAAACCTGCACAGTATTGTCTTACATATATAGTGAATATATCACGTGTATGTATACATTAAGTTTGCTTTTGTGTAATTATTCCACTTGCAGTCCTGAATCTGGAAAATTTTTATAGCTTCATATACAAAAGTCTTTCGGATTCAAGAACTTTTTCTTTTAGTACAGAAAGATCGTCAAAGTATGTACCGTTAACATGATATGAAGCAACAAAGGTTATCAATGAGTAAACCATAGCAGTACATCAGTCTCCCATAGACTGAAAGTAACCACTGTTACTATGCTATCAATTGAAATGTAATGAAGGGAGTCTTGATGGAACTAGTTTTCAAGACAGAGTGATTGCCAGAGAAAATACAAAAATACAAAGATACATGAGAAATAGCAGCAGTACCACATTTACTTCTTTGAACCTCCAAAAAAACACTTCATCAATGTACATTGGAATTTTTACTAACATTTTTTAGCATGGCTCCAAAGGTTCAACAAACTAAGGCTGCTAAGGCCGCTGCCGCTCTTGCCGGTGGTAAGAAGGGTAAGAAAAAGTGGAATAAGGGTAAGGTTAAGGACAAGGCTCAACATCTTGTCATCTTGGACCAAGAAAAGTACGACAGAATCTTGAAGGATGTCCCAACCTACAAGTACGTTTCCGTCTCTGTTTTGGTTGACAGACTTAAGGTCGGTGGTTCTATTGCCAGAGTTGCCTTGAGACAATTGGAAGACGATGGTATCATTGTTCCAGTCTTGAAGCACTCCAAGCAAGCCATCTACACCAAGGCTTAAATTCATGAATAAACTGGTTGATACAGCTGGAAGGAATCGACACTACACACATGAATAGATTCCTGGCATAGTTATTTTAGTTTATGAGTCCAAATGTATAATTTTACGTAAGTGTTGACGTGTAAAAGTGTCGTAGGGTTGGGCCGAATCGGAACAGGGTCGATATTTGCATCAGGAAAAATTTGAGATTTTCACCTTGCTTCGTGCAAAAGTCAACCTTATCTGATTCAATGCTTTGTCGTCGTGTATTGCTGTTGCCTCATAGGATCCGGCCGTTGGTTCCTCGGTGCCGTACTTTCTTTAACATGGCTGGGAACGACGATGTACAGACGTTCACTGTTTCGAAAGTGATCAAATGTGACCAAGAACAAATGTTCAATATAGTCAACGGAGTGGAAAAGTACAAGGAGTTTGTGCCGTTTGTGGAAGATTCCTACGTCAAGACCAAGGACGAAACTGGAAGGCCGAATGTAGTCGGGCTTCAAATCGGCTGGAAACACATTGACGAAGTATTCGAATGTAAGATCAGTAGCACTCCCTACAAAACAGTAGAGGCAGAGAGCGTGACAGACTCCTTGTTCGACAAATTGCATACGGAATGGAACTTCAGTCCCTACAAGTCCAAGCTTGGCGGGAAGGAATACTGTAATGTTGAGTTGACGTTGAATTACAAGTTTAAGAATCCCATGTACAATGCCTTCTCACATATGTTTTCTGAGCCCGTCACCACAATCATGATTGATGCATTTGAAAAGAGGGTCAACGAGTTGAATAAAAAGAAATAGAGACGGGTCAATTCTCCAACAGCATTATAGACTTTTATAAAAAGAGTATACTATTTGTACATAGTAATGAAGAAGAAAAATAAACTACTATACATGAACTAATTAATTAACCTGTTAATTCTCTTTTGGAATCAAGCCGTGTGTTCCAACAATGTATTCCTTAACAAAATGGTTGGGTACCTTTGTTAATGTGGAGTCTGGTAAATTAAACACGCTAACTTCCTTGGACAGAAAGCTTTTATTCTTTTTAAACCCGTTACCAGAACCAATAAATGATCCATAACTGGTTAAACTTATAGTGCTGCCTGAGTAGTCCAACGTTGTTTCAGCATTGGAAGAATTGGCATTATCCTTGACGTTTCTCAAGTAAGTAACCATCAAAGGCGATAAGGTTGTTGGCTTGACCAACGTTCTGCTTACCCAAGAATCTTCCATTGTCAAAGGCTTGATACACCTCAAGCAGTTGCGGTAAAATTTCCTTTTGGTTTGAATCTTTTCAGCGGTTGGTTTCCACTTGTAATCTTGCGAATGAATGCGACGAGAACGCATTCCAGGAACTTGTTGCAATACATCCTCGTCTTCAAATATTACGTCCTCGTCTTCATCGCCATCCTCGTCGTCGTCTGAGTGATGCAAATCACTCATATTCTGAATATCATCTTCGTCGTCTTCGTGCAAACGGTTTCCAAGATTCAGTGACCTGGTAATAGATCCTACCACGGCCAATGGAATGGTTGAAGACGTGGAGTTGTTTCTGATACGTGGTCTTGAGGTGTTGGGACCTGCACTTCTGGGAAAGATTTCATAATTTTCATTTTCATCATCATCATAATAATCAATATCATCTTCATCGTCATCATCATCGAGGTCATATACATTTTGGTTTCGACTTTCGTCAAAAACAGAAAGGTTGGGCACAGAATTAGACCGGCTCACTTCCAAGGTAGGGAACCGGGCACTAGTCAAGCTGCCCATAGTAGTTGAAGTGGCAGAACTGCTACTTCTTTGGCGTAGAGAAAGTGGTTCATTTGAACGAAGGTTACTTGAGCTGAGCTTTGATTTCAACTTCTTAAACTTGCCCATGATACGACTGGGCTCGGTGTTTGATCTGCTTCTTCCAGCATTCCCTGTACCTTCAGCAATTAATGTGGAGAGACTGTAAGAAGTGTAACTATTGATATTGTTTGATCTCGAGTTACCTCTTCTTTGTCTTCTAGGAACAGTTCTGAAACGAGGAAATTCTCGCTCATTGAGATCAAGAGCCACGTCTCTTCCCATGTTCAATGACATGTTCCACTCAATTAAATCCTTGGTGGTTGCAAAATGTAAAAGAATCTGTTCACTTTCAATGCGTAATCTCAATACGTTGGGTCTCTTTTTGTAATCAGTGGCTAAACCGATCTTTGCATGTTGTAATGAGTAGGATCTCATTAACCATTTAGATTTGGACTTTTTGTTGTATTTGTCTAAAGTGTCGTCCGAGGACGGCAAAGATTCGCTCAAGATATTCTGGCGCTGACAAAGCTTGTGAAACTGGAGGTCGTATTCACGAGTAAATGGAGATTTGACCTTTTCCAAGTCCCGTTCTTCTTCACGGGTAAAACCTCTATTTGCCCCTTCGCTAGATACTCTAAAGC
The DNA here is from genome assembly GCA_030581575.1 of Teunomyces aglyptinius. Classification (NCBI taxonomy): domain Eukaryota; kingdom Fungi; phylum Ascomycota; class Pichiomycetes; order Serinales; family Debaryomycetaceae; genus Teunomyces; species Teunomyces aglyptinius. The sequence continues at coordinate 139,066 of JAKTTR010000015.1, forward strand.
CCAACAACTGTGTCTCCATGTTGCTTGGTATCTGGTAGAGGTTGAGCTGAGTCGAGTTGAGTTCTATGACAATGCTTTTCCATGATCTTGAGGGGGAAGGTTCGTATGGCGTGAGCCATTCGACTTTGCGTGATACTGTGCCAATCCTGTAGATGGTCGCCGAGTAGTCTGGAGGTTGAGAATTGACTGTTGTTTCGTTGTAGACATGAAACCGGGGACAACCGCCGGGTGTGAGTGTATCGTAGCTTGGAGGATAAACCGGACTCAGCTCGATGAAGTGAAGATATTCTTCTTGTTGGCGGTGTTTTAGACTGGTCTTTGTGGAGCAGTAGTTTGACTCGTCGGTAAAGTTGGTGATGCAGGGAGTTATGGGTGTGGGAGGAGTGGCCGGGCGTTTTCCGGGACTGTTTGCCCTCGATGATGTATAAGAAGTATTTGAAGATTGGGCGCTGCACAGGTCGCCCGAGAAAACATCCTGGGACATGGAAGTCGGCCTAGGTATGGTAGGAGGCGCTGTACTTGCCATATTGCTGAAGAATGTGGATTCTTTTCAAAATTGTCAGTATGAGATTTTGGTCCTGTGATATATTCAGTCAAACGGGAACACTTTGGATATTTTAGTTGAGTGAAGGGATGGATATGTTAGGATGGGACTGTGACACGAGTGGGAGGGTTGTTGGCGTCGTTGCTTCTATTGGTATTCTTTTCCCAGAAGAAGGTGTACTCGGGAAGTAAGAAAGAACTGGGTTAAAGTCCTGGTCGTATTGTTCCAGTCGACTGTGGATCGGAAATCGGAAGTTTCTTTTTATCGCAGTTATTGGAGTACTAAAAAAAAAAAAATTATATAGAAAAATAAAGATAACCCACCGCAAAAGGGGTAGGAAACAGTAGCAAAGGCCGAGCCTGGGCGGAAACAAAAATTCCAGATCAATAGCAAGGAGTGTGAGTAGTTTACCTAGAAGAGAAAGAGAACGATGTCTCACGTTCAGATGACATCCGGAGTCTGCCTGTGCTTGTGAATTAGTACGTTACTATGCGGAAATTATCGGATGACCTAGCTGACACAGCTGTTGGAGCTGAAATAGGTTCCAGATAACGGGTATTCCAGATTAGGTAAGATGAATTTGAGAGGCAAGAAAAAAGAAAAATGGATGTATTGCGTCATGGAGCTTGTCATGGTGAAAAAAAACTCGCTCGTTTTCGGCTTTGTATAGTGAGACGTTTTTGTAGCTCCTCACTACACCGTTCGCCCGGATCCGACCCGCCCAAAACCTAAAGATTCGCTGGTGGCACATTTGACAGCAACATTTGCGCTCGTGCTGCTTTTCCCCCCTCCCGTATTGGTTTCTTTTTTGCCACTGCGATGGCCCGCTCCGCCACTGGCAGGCGCCGTTCAGTTTTGATTACAAAGCTCTCCGATGTCTCGTTCCTTAACACACGTTTATTTTTCTTGTCTCCTCGAATTATCAGACAGTCTTTTTTTCTTGTGTCACCAACTGGCACTTGCTGAGTAACAATTCCAAACTTATTTTTTCTCTGGCGATGCCGTCTGGTGATTTAGTTGTAATGGCTCCAGTCCCGAACGTAGATTAAGGCCGATGACGCCGATTGTTCACATGAAGCGCCTTGTGACATTGCAGATCCTGACTTCCCCGTTTTCTGGATTGTCTCGCCTTGCTTTTTACCAATTGACTTTTACGATATCTGCACCAACGGCAATAAAACGGCTCCTCCTTAAACAGATCCTAGGATCTTTTACTAAAAAGTAAAACATTCAAACACTATCCCCAACACCAAGCCCAAAGTTTATTAAAAGTAAAGTTGTATTGTCACCTCAAAGTCTAATCACTCAATACCCATGTGTGTCGAAATTTTATTAGTCTAATAGACCAAAACTCTCAAAACTGCCACAAGGTGCTCCAGTGGCGCAGAGGTTAGCGCTTCGTGCTTATAGCCGTATTACGACGATTTGGTTATACCATAAGTCACGGTCGTGTGAGGAACGCGACGGTCGTGGGTTCAAACCCCTCCTGGAGCATTTTGTTTTTTTTTATCTTTCTTCACTCCCAGAACCATTTTATATTATTGCAATTGTAAATCTCCCTTGACTATTTCTATACTTGTATCAGAAACTTTTCTTCACTTCTATATACCTGTTGGCTCACTCATTTCATTCTTTCACTGAAAACTGTTGATTGTCCCCATCTTAACCATCGTGCTCATCGCAAAAAAAATCTCATTTGAAAATACTACAACTAATCTACAATGGCCGAAAGAGTGAGATATTACTTGGAACTGTCAGTTCCTGAGCTCGAGGATCTTCAGCAGAAAGGGATCTTTGATAAAAATGAAATCACCATGATTATGAGAAGAAGAACCGACTTTGAGCATAGAATACTGGGCCGTGGATCAAAACCTAGAGACTTCTTGAAGTACGCCGAGTTTGAAACGAATCTCGATAGACTTCGGGAAAAGAGATACAGACGTTTAGGATCGGCTGGTGCTATCAAAATCAAGCCCAGTTTGAGTGATTGGGCTGGACAGAGAAGAATCATGTTCATCTACGAACGTGCTACCAGACGTTATCCAGGAGAATCGGATTTGTGGGCCCAGTACTTGAAGTATGCCAAGGCCAGTGGTGCAATCAAGGGTATTTACAAGGTATATTCACGTTTGTTGCAGTTGCAACCAAGAAACATCGATGCTTGGCTCTCAGCTGCCAAGTATGAGTTCGAAACCAATGCCAATGCCAAGGGTGCCAGAGCATTATTCCAAAGAGGTTTGAGATTAAACCCCGAGTCATTTGAGTTGTGGCTTTCATACACTCAGTTTGAGTTGACGTATATTTCCCGGTTACTTGCCAGAAGAAAGGTGTTAGGTCTCATTACGGAGAAGCAACAACAAGAAGAGATGGATGCCGAATCTACAACTCTTGCCAAAGATATAGAGAAATCAAGCACAAAAGATAATGAGCTTGATAGTGATAAGATCGAGTTGCCAAGTAACGAAGAATTGAAGGAGGAATTGAACCATTTGCCTGAGGCAGATATGAACATGTTGGGTAACCCCGAAACCAACCCAGCATTGAAGGGAGACGTTGCATTGACGGTATTTGACTTATGTATACCAACGCTACTCAAGGAGATCCCTGACGGTTCGACCATGGTAAACAAGGTAGACAAGACATTCGAGATGGTGGACCAATTCTTGTTGTTGATTGACAAGTACCCTGATTTGAACCGAGACTACTTGTACTACCATATCTTAAACTTCCTACAGACTAACCAACCTGACGATGTGAGAACGACGTTTATTGATATCACTCTTCCAATCAGAACGGTCAACGTTGCATCTACAGGTCTCTCTGAAGCGTTACAGTTGAGTGTCAACAAGTTTATTGCGTACAAGTCCAAAATGAAGGATACTCAACAGAAGGAACAATTAACCAACTTATTTGTCAACCAATTGACCAACCAGTTCCTCTTGGACCATGAAAACATGACCGACAAGGTGGATGCTTTGTTGAAGGCTATTATCAAAAAGTGCCGTTCCTTGTAATTCTAATCTTCTTTGGCATATGCTGCTTCATCGTCAAGTGTTCCATACCTGTGCTTTGGCTTGCCGACTCTAGTAACAGCGTAAGTAAACGCAGAACTAAATGTAGCCACCAATATTAAAGCAAGAATAAAGTTATTGTAGCTGATAGGTACGATTTCCATTGGGAACTTGTAGAACCCGTCGGCAAACGGTAATCCTGGATGAGATGCACCCTTGGTGTTTGATCCCGAGACCTTGAACTGGTTGAACCACCTCACGGCCATTGTGAGCGTCAAGTTGTCGCCAATAACAACACGCGTGGCGTTGGTACTTGAACCAAAGGCTACTGCACTGATAACGGTGTTTTCCTCAGGCTTGCTGCCCACAGGTTTAGTGAAAAGAACATTCAAGGAAGGGTCGACATCGAGATGGGACTCGTGGATCTCGCCTCTAAAGTTGAATGTGAGTGGAATATAGGCACCACCTTTTTCCAAATGGTTGAGGGTGTTGCTCAACGGGAGTCTGCAGCTAAAAGGGACGTCTTCGTGGATATACAACTGAAACAAGTGATACAACTCGTCACTGAACAGTATTGTGCAATTAACATCTTCATTCACTCCGTACTTGAACATTAGAGGTTTCCCTGACTCCTTACATGTTGGGAATGGCGCGTAGATGATTCGGTTTTGCTCGTCAAACTTGTGTTCACCATTATCGATGTTTCTCGTGATACAGTCCATGTGTAGTTCATCGCCCACCGCAAATGGCACTATATCCAGAGGGATCTGGCCCTCTCTATTCTGAGGATAAAACTGGGAGGCAGAAGCTGCCGCAGCAAGCGCTATGACGCTGAGATATTTCATTATTTATGTGACGTGTTGATTCTGATTTGGATGCGCATTGCACACTTTGAAACTTTCAAGGTGAAGTTGAGAATTCAACCGTGAAATTTTACTAGTACAAAGTTCAATATATATATTTATTATGACATATACATAAATTAGTTTCTCTTAGCGAAACGTCTTGGACCTCTTTGAGCAGAGATGGAGACGGTTTGGATTGGGATCTTGAAACCCAAGGTCTTGACCAAGTCAGCGGTTTCAGAGTCAACTTCTAATTGACCGTTAGTGTGGGATAAGTCCAAAGCAGAGATTTCTGGAACGTATTGATCTTTTCTTTCTCTTTCTTCTTCTTGTAACTTGAAGGAGATACCTCTGACTGGACCCTTTTGAATACGCTTCATCAAGTGGGTGGTGTAACCAGCAATCTTATTTCTTAATCTCTTGGATTGGATGACAGCAATTTCAGATGTCAATCTCTTGTTGGTTTCAAAGTCCAAAGTCAACTTTGGGTAGAATCTTTCAATCAAGACCTTGGAAGCTCTCTTAACGGTTTTAGTTCTAACGCGACCCTACTATGTTAGTATTGGTTCCATGACATTGTAGATCAACACAAATCGGTATTCCTTCTATGTTCCTTCATTTCTTTATATCTTCTTGTGTTGTTCGGTGGTGTTCCTGGGCTGGCATTACCCAGCGTTTGGTGTACATACCATCTTAGCTAATTATTACTGTAGTAAAGAAGTAAAATTTCAACGGAAATTATTGGACTTTTTTGGATAGGTACTTTCTCATTTTTCATTTTTTTTTCACAACCGTACCGCAGTAGTAGCATGAGAGAAAGGAAAAAAAATTTGGTTTAACAACTGAGCACGTGTTAAGTGACTGCTTTTTATTGTGTGAAAGATTATGGAACAGTTGCAACCATTACTAAACTGCGTTCCTACGTAAAGTAATAAATTAATCTAATGGATCGGTTTATACCATTTGCTCTTATATAGTTCATAAGTATTGTCTGTCTTTGTAGCTTTTATCGTCACTTTTAAAAACATAACTATGGTTTGCTATGAAGCTATCATTACAGTGTGATAGTATAAAATAGAATAAAAGGATGTGACTGTTGTGTTTACTGTTGTGTTTACTGTTGTGTTTACTGTTGTGTTTACTGTTGTGTTTACTGTTATGTCTCGTAGAAGAATATCACTATTTTATTTCCATATAAAATATATCCAAACATAACATCCAATTAATGTCAATATTTCTAAATTCTTAGCTTTTTGTAAATTAGAATATCGACAAGATATAATAAGAGGTCTTTAAATGAGAGACACACCAGGAATTGGGTACTCTGGCCGAGTTGGTCTAAGGCGCCAGGGTAAGGTCCTGGTCTCTCCGGAGGCGCGAGTTCGAATCTCGCGGGTATCATTATCACACCAGCAATTCCCTCAAATTACCTATTTTCCTTTATTTTTTTATTCAAAGTATTGCGACTTCCTAAAGTTATGTGGTGGGACAGGAATAGCGATATGAGTGACATGCGCTAGTTGGAGGGTCTTTGTTGCAATCTTTTTTATGTATATAAAAACCTAGACTAAAATATTAGGGGAACATGACTGAATTAAATAGGGGAGGTGGATCATTGTGGATAATGGTAGGTAGTTCACATAATAGTGCAGCACTTGTTGCCGGACGCGTGGGTGCTGGAAGATTCCTTTGTAGACTGTTTCAATCTGTTGCTGTGGGCGTCGTCATTGGCGTCCTTCAAGTCGGGATGTGTATTATTGCCTGCCGTTTCTTTTGAAGTGCCTGATTGTTTCTGTAATTCCTTTTGTTGTTTCTTTTCGGCACTAATAGCGGCCTCCTTTCTCATGATCTGTCTCACGACGTCGACAAACGCCTCTTCGACGTTGGTCTTGTACATGGCACTGGTTTCGTAGAAAGGCACCAAGCCCCAGTCTTGGGACACTTTTATACCATCGTCAATGCTTAAGACACGGTCGTCTTCCAAGTCACATTTGTTACCGATAAGAACCATGGGAACGTTGTCGGAGTCCTTGATGCGCAACACCTGTTCTCTTAACGCCAAGAGTTCCTTCAACGAGTTTTCGTCGGTGACTGAGTATACCAACAAGAACCCCTTCCCGCTCTTGATGTAGAGTTCTCTCATTGCGGTGAATTGGGCCACTCCTGCGGTGTCCAAGATCTCCAAGTCGCATGCTCTGCCGTCAATCTCAATCTGTTTGCGGTACGAGTCTTCGATGGTAGGGTCGTACAGCTCGACATAGACACCCTGAACAAACTGGACCGTTACCGACGATTTTCCGACACCACCAGCACCTAAAACAACAACCTTGTAGTCTAATGGTTAGTATATCCACAGCACAGAAAACAGAACGCGTCTCTGCAAGCTTTGGTGCTTGCAGCCTCTCACCACTTGCTACGTACCTCTCATTAGGATGAAGTATTGGAGTTCCTACGATAAAACTCCAGCGTATTTTTTTTTTGCTAAAAAAAGCGTGTCCGGGGAATGGCAGCGCGGACGAGGCGCCAACGGAATGCTCGAGAAACAAACGGGGCGAGCAGCCTCCCACACAAAAAAAATTAGACGAAACTCTCTAAACGGTTGCGAGACGGTCCAGCGACAGAATGCCAAAACGATGGTTATATTCCTTCCAACCAAAGTGTGACTTTTTATGCTTATTTTTTTTTTTTCTTCTGTTGTTTCACACACCGCCGTTGGATCTACGTTCCGCATTGTCGTCGCTCGTTTTCACTGATCTTACGATCGTGTGGTTAATGGTACGCTCCTTTTTTTTTTCTTCTTCTTCGCAGTGGAGCCACGATTGGTTTTTTCTTAGCGACAAATTTAGTGATGTAGAGCCGTGGAATGTCGACGTCGCTTATTCCTCGTTGCAACTGTAACCGAGTCCTACATAGTATTTATGAACACCAGTGCCGCAGTATATTTAAACCTATACAAACTAGTCCAATGGCATGATGTTAGGAAGAGGACCCAACGGCGTGATTCCATGGGGATTGATGGCTGTGTGTGACTTTGTGTAGTGATACTTGATATGGTCAAAGTGCGTGGTTTCCAGAAACCCAGGAATCTTCCAGTACAACAACCGCAACCATCTATGGATGTTGGGGTAGTCGTGTCTGATCATCCGGATATTGCACTTAAAGTGCTGGTGGTACACAACATCAAACCGTACAATCGTGGGGTACAACCGGATATCGGCCTCCGTCAACTGGTTGCCCAATAAGAACTCGAGTTTGGCGTCGTGGTTGGCCTTCAAGATCTTTTCCACGCGGTCCAAGTTCTCAAACACGCTCTGCACCTCTTTTTCGTACACCTCCTGCTTCGACGCAAACCCACTCTTGTAGACCCCGTTGTTGATCCCGTTGTACACCCACTCGTTCAACTCATCGATGCTCTCACGCAACTCAGCAGGATAGATATCGACATGGGCGTACTTTTCCGGCAAAAGAGCATTGAACTCGCTGTTCAACATGCGGATGATTTCGCTCGACTCGTTATTGACGATCGTCTCCAACTTCTTGTCCCACAACACAGGCACCGTGAAGCGGCCCTCGTACTCGGGATCGACCTTGAAGTAGAGCTTGCGGATCCGGTCGACATCGTAAAGATGATCAATGGTGCCGTAGCGTGCGTCGTCGACCTTGAGCGACTTGAGCTCGTCCTTTTCTTCGGCATTGATAAACCGCCATCCCTCGTTGTCCATGTGCCAATGGACAACCGAAACGGAGATATGGCTCGTCAACCCTTTCAAGACGCGGGTGATCAACGTTCTGTGTGCCCAGGGACACGCGTACGATACGTACAAATGGTACCGGTTGGACTCGGGTGCAAACTTGGCATTGGGAGCCAGCGAAATGGTGTCTCTAAACGAAGATGCCTTTCTCTTGAAGGCACCAGTGCTATCAGCAAATTGACGAACTTTGGTCTGTGGTTAGTTTAGGGACATTCTTATCTATGTATCCTTTGAATACTTACAGACATGGGAAATGACGGGGCGACAATCAGGGATATCCGCGCCCTTATAAAGAACGGCATTAGTAATTTTCGGTAAAAGCTGACTAACGTTCCAGACACAGGACCACAACCGCCACAGCCAACAAACGAACACAGAAAGATCCAACAAAAGATAAGGAAAACAACAAGTTTTATACTCGAGCCAAGTTTCATTCTTGTGGTGTGGTTTCTTTGGGTTACGTTACGGTTGTATTTGAAGATTATATAAAGATTCAAAGTTTTGTAAATGTGTCAACTTTTTGTAATAATTACAAATCTGACGCCTTGAACGATCCAGAACCCAAACTCTCGTTTCTCATTGGCCGATACTGTTCTTATCTTGTCTTTGCCCATTGACTTTGGCTTTGGTTTCGCTGGCATTGGCTGCAAAATGCGTGCCTCAACAAATACAAAAAAAAAAAAGAATCGAGGATCATTGATAAACAACCACATGTCGTTCAATTCCATCACGCCCAAATACCCCGTGGATTATGATGCGTTAAGGAAACACGAACGACGACTGAGAGATCCACCATCCTCACAAGAACCGACCCTTCCAACGACATCACTGGCACCACCGCCACGCAACACCGACCTCGCGTACCTCACGTACTACAACAACCCGGCAGCTCAACCGGCAGCATACAGCACCCTCATACCAACACAGACACCACCACAGCCACCACAGCCGCCATCCAAACCGAACGATTTTGTTGTCAAGAAGTTCAGCTCCAAGAAATCACGCGACACCACCTTCAAACCACACGCATGCTCGTTCCCCGAGTGCAAATGGCTGTTTGCCCGCCAGCTGGACTTGAGGCGACATGCCAAGTCACACACAGAACCACGGTTCCATTGTCCGTACTGGCGCCACGACCCAACATGCCACCGCAACGGCGGTGCGTTCAACCGTTTGGACGTGCTAAAACGACATCTCCGCTTGGTGCACTACATCAGAGACAAGCACCAGCTCTTGCCGGAATCCCGCAGCGACGCTGGCTGGTGCAAGGCATGCCAGCGCATGTTTGAGAACGCAAAGCTGTTTGTTGAACACTGTCTTGATTGTGCCCAGCTGCTAGCAAAAGAAAAGAAGGAGAGTGAAGGAGCGGGGGCAGAGGCAGGGGCAGAGGCAGGGGCAGAGGCAAAAGCAAGAACAGAGGCAAGAGCAGAGGTTGATACTGAAACCGAAACCGACGCTTCGGGTGCTGCTGGGTATCTCTACGAGTTCTCACGGCTCAATACCAACGAGTACTTTCTCGACAAAACATAACTGTAATATACATCATTCCTCGACCGTTTCTGTCTGGTCAAAGTAGTTGAGGATCTCGCAGTTGGGATGGACAACGTACACCGTGCGGGTGTTGGTCGGCAACTGGCCTGCTGCCGGCAACATGCTGTCGTTCTCGGCCGTGACACTCATCAACAACCGGTCCTTCACCAACCGCTTCAACACCTTGTACGCCAACTTGCGTTCCTGGTAATACTCGGCCTCCGACGCGAGCTCGTCTTCTTTCTGGGTCAAGTACCAGTTGATCAATTCTTCGGCCGAGATCCCGTCACCGGCCTCGTGTTCATAGTCTGATACTTTCTTGACCATGAGATTCATGATGGAAACGTACTTGTCGTAGGTGATAACTGCAGAAGTGGATGCCTTGGCATCAACCGCCGTGCCGGCTGCTGCCGGTTCACCAGTGGATGCGTCGGCCTCAACGGGTTCATCAACTGCATCATCTATCTCCACATCATCCATCTCCACCCGAATGATCGACTGTCTCAACAAATCATACGCCTCAGCCACAAAACTAGGCGTGATCTCGTCCGTACAGTTCGCCCGTGCTATTGCTTCCGATAATCTCACCATCGACTCCAACTGTCTCACGGTGATTCTGTACGACAGACGGCCCAAGCCCTGCGCATCATCCTCACGCAACTCCTTGTACCGAGCCACCAAGAAGTCACGGGCCTCGCGTGTCATCTTGGGCTTGAATGTCCGTGCATACTTGATGTATCGGCCGAGCTCTTCGGCCGAGTATGGCGGGCTGATGGCGTCGTCGCGGTACATGTGCAAGTTGACAATGTGCGACGCCAAGTTGGTGTCGATGTTCTCGTTGCAGTCGTCCAAAATAACAAAGAAGAGGTCGAATCTCGACATGATCGGGGCGGTCATGTTGAGGTTCAGGCGCAAGCCCATCTTGCGGTTGTAGCGTCCTCCAATGGGATTTGCTGCCGCAAGAATCGATGTTCGTGCATTCAACGTGGCATGGATCCCTGCCTTGGCAATCGAGATCGTCTGCTGCTCCATTGCTTCATGGATCGCCACCTGGTCCCCGAGATCCATCTTGTCAAACTCGTCAATGGCACAGATACCGTTATCGGCAAGCATGAGCGCTCCGGCTTCGATGGTAAAGTCGCCCAGCTCTTCGTCCTTGACCACGGCAGCAGTGAGCCCTGCGGCCGACGACGCTTTGCCGGACGTGTACACTGCACGCGGCGAGAACCCGCACACGTACTTGAGAAACTGCGACTTGGACGTCGACGGATCGCCCACAATACAAATGTTGATGTCGCCTCGCAAGTTGATGCCGTCCACCGTCTGCTTATGCACCCCGCCCAAAAGCTGGAGAAGGATTCCTTTCTTGACAACCTCGTGGCCAAACACCGCAGGTGCAATGGACTTGACCAAGTTATCGTACACATTGTCGTCCTTGACCATCTCCTTGAGCTGCGACACTTCGGCATCGGTGAGCGACGTCAAAAACACTTCCTGGTCCGACCCTTGCTCGTCCACCCGTTCCTCAGTCAGTCCGTCGTTCTTGCTCACCACAGACGTGACGTGACACGCATGGAACGCGAGCTTGTACGTAAGATCACGCACCCCGAGCGACTTGAGCCCACTGACCCCAGAATTGAGCTCCGACGTGCCACGATTCTCCTTCTGCGACTCCGTCTTGATCCCGGGCAATCCAAGCTGCGACACGTCGGGAATCACAATCTCGGTGCCGGTGAACTTACACTTGTCGCCTGGTTTGGCGCGCTCCACGGTCTCGCCACGCAAAATGACATCGAGCGTCCGTGGCATCGACCCAGTGGGAATCTCGTTGGAGTTCTCTTGGATCCGCACCCTCTGCCAGTCGATGAACTGCGACTTGGCCACGTTGAGGGTGAAATACGACTGGTTGTCGCACGAGGGACACGACGTGGGCTCGGTATACTTGAACACCTGCTCCACGCCTTCGATCATGGCCGAACACATGTCACAGGTAAAACATGCACGGTGCAACTCGGGTCTCACTTCAGAGGTCCGTGTCACCGTGCCCATGATCGACATCAAGCTTCCGATCTTGCTGGTCCGAATATCTCTGATTCTGTGTGTGGTGGGCAAGTTGTAGAACGAGATCTGGAACACCCGTTCGTTGGCCGTGGCTGCGTCGGACGTTGTCTCGCTCTGGTCGTCCTGAAGCAAGTTGGCCCGCAACAACGTGGGCGCATGTTTCTTCACCATGCGCCGAAACCCTTTGAGAAGAAAAGGATAGAACCGATAGAACTGCTCTAAGATAGCAGTGGCAAGCACCCCGTTTTCACGTCCGAGTAAGTGCTGGTAGTTGACATATAGCGTGGTATATTCGTACAGCTTCATCGCATCAATCTGCGCAAGGTACCCCTCGTAGTCCTCAAGAAACTGCTCAAACAGCTCACGAACCTTTTCTCCAGTCACATCCACGACCTTGGGAACAGCGATCTGGCGCCGACGGCCTGCCACCGCTGGCTGTGGCTGTGAGTACGTGACGGGCGCCGCTGGACGCGAGCTCGACTCGGAAAAAAGCGCAGCTTGCGAGCTGCTCGGGGTTGTGGCACGTCCAATCGACGACGGCGGCTGTGATGAGTGGAGAAGATGTGCTGCATCCGACGGAATGCGTCCTGGGGACGATACAAAGTTCATGAAGAAGGATGGTTGGTCTTTTTTTTTTTCAGTTTCATTTTTTGTTTGACGCGTGTAATTTACCGAAACGGGATAAAACTTTTTCACCATGTTGAAACGGTACTCTACCAGTGCGTTATGCTTGCGTGTGGGCCGCATCGTGGAGTGTGTGCGGCACGAAAACGCCGAGAAGTTGTTTGTGTCACAGATCGATGCTGGGGAGCGGCTCCAGGTATGTTCGGGTCTTGTGGGGTACGTGGCCCAGGATGCAATGGTGGGCGCACGCGTGGTGGTTCTTACCAACATGAAACCGGCCAAGATGCGTGGCGTCGTGTCACAGGCAATGCTTCTTGCTGCTGAAAAAGAAGATAGTGTTGCGCTCGTGGTGCCGCCAGCAACAGCACCGGTGGGCGAACGGCTTCAGTTTGAGGGACACGAACAAGAAGAGGTTCCGCCGCGGCTCAAGTCCAAAGTCTGGGCCGAGATCGTTACCAATCTACGTACAAATAACCAGGGACAGGTGGTGTATCGCGACGGCGACCGTCTCCTAAAACTACACGACCAGAACGGCAACGTGGCGTACTCTGAACTTACAGACTCAAATATACACTAAACCTTGGTCTTTCTCAAGTAAGGCTTCAAGGTCTCAAACTCACCAAACTTAGCTCTGGCAGCCTCGTCCGATACAGTAGGCGGAATAATCACGTCCTGACCCGCGGTCCAGTCTACGGGCGTCGCAATGCCCTTGGCATCGGCCAACTGCAACGCATCCACAACCCGCAACACTTCGGCCGAGTTTCTCCCTGTAGACGCAGGGTACGTCATGATAAGTCTGATCGTCTTGGCAGGATCAATGACAAACACCGATCTAACGGTCGCAATCATGCCTGAGTTGAGGTTGGCGAAATCCTGTTCCGTGATCATATCGTACTTGTACGCCACTTCTTTGGTGGTATCAGCAATGATCGGAAAGTTGAACTTGGCTCCACCCGTCACCACCTCCTCAATGTCCTTGATCCAGCCGTGGTGCGACTCGACATCTTCGGTCGATAACCCAATCAACTTCACATCTCTTTTATCAAACTCGGGCTTCAACTGCGAAAACGCTCCAAGCTCAGTGGTACACACAGGCGTATAGTCCGCTGGATGACTGAACAAAACCACCCACTTGTCGCCAATGTACTGGTGGAAGTCGATCTTACCTTCAGTGGTGTTGACCTCGAAGTTGGGCGCAGTGGACCCGATTCTGAGCCGTGGCTGGTCCTTTGCACTAAAGGAAAGAAGACGCGACGTGAGACGAGGACTGGAATACGTTCTTAACGGGAAACGGATGAATTGCCTAAACATAATTAGTTTGCTAGTTGTAGTTTTTCAGTTCGGGGGAGCTTTTTTTAAGGATTTATTGTCCTATATCACGTGAGGTTGCATTGATTTCCTATTTGGGAAAGTTCTCTTATAAGACAAGCTATCATTGCTACTGTCGTGGTCATTAGTACATATTTACACTCTATTTTTCTTGCATCATGTTCACGTCAAACCAACCAAGAAAGTCGTCGTCCTGGTAGTTATCATTATTGAGCCATCCGTTGGATTGTTGCTGGAAGAAACTGTTCATCTGGTTGGCCACGCCGCCCTGGTTGGCGTACGGCGTGCCGATATCCACTGCTGACAGACCCATGTACGGAGTTTGGCCCACCGTAAGCGTATCAAGTGGATAGGCAGGCGACTGTTGTGTAGGAAGAATAACCATCGCAGACTCAGGGGCTTCTGGTGGATACACGGGCTGCGTCATGGGTGGTGCCAGCTGTGCCAGCTGTGCCAGCGCGGGATTCTCGTCGTCAACTATGTTGTCCTTCATACTGCCCGTGGCTTCGAGCATCGCAAGCGGAATACCGTTGATCTCCAACGGCTTGTTCTCGCCAGCAGCATTCAGCCGTGCCTGGTTCATGGCCTGGTCCGTGGGTACGAGCGTCGTCACGGTGGTTCCGTTGGGCGTGGTGGTGGAAATGGTCTTGAAATCGTCCTTTGTGATCTGATTGTAGAAAGGTAACGGCGTGGGCTTGCGGTAATCGGCACCGGCCGCAGCCGCAGCCGCAGCGGCAGCAGCTTCTCGTTTCGCAGCCGCATCGGGATTCGACTTGTCGACCATCGTACGTCTCCGGGCTTCGTGGACACACCACACCAAGTCGTAGAACAACGACGCTGTCAAGTGCGAGCGCATCTGGCTGATGATGCTGCCACCGGCCTCAGCGTTGCTGTAGTCGAAGAAGATATCGGGGTAGGTGTACAACACGATGTTCAAGTTCTCGAGGACCTTGGCGTTCCGTGAGATGTCGTTCTTCAAGTCTTTCCACGACGATAACGTGTTGCGCAACAAACGATGCACCGTGACAATCAGCTGCCGTGCACTGTCGACGTACTTGTCAATCAAGTACCGCGACAAGTGGAGCTTGAAAAGAAGAAGCACCGAGTACGTGATCGCCTGGCGCACATAGATTGGAAACTCGATCAATTGCATGTTTGTATTGATCATCTGCAGCGCAATGGTGATGATACGTGTTGCTGAAAGGTAGCCCGAACTTACGTACTTGACCTGGTCCTCGATGGGCGTCCCGGGCAAAAAGGCAAAGCAACAGATCATCAACTTGATATACAAATAGTATACTTCAATCGCCGAGCCATCTTCAATATTGAGCTTAAACCGTAACCGGTCTAACTCTCTGTCCAAGATACTGAGAGAACCAGCACGATTCAGAGGTTCCAACAACCCGTCGGACCTCGTGACGGAGATCCCCATAACATTGATCAACTTGCACTGGAAAATCGAGAGAGAAATCAAGCACCGGAAATCTTTGGGGAGTGTCTGGTCGATTCTGGCATTCTCCAAGAGGTAATCGGTGGTGTTGATTGATGGAGGAAGCCCAAGAACTGATGACCAGAACTGTTCACAGAAGAACACCGCCAACCACGACCGTGTTCTCCATTTTTCAGCATCGGGACCCAAACTGACTTGGGTTCTGCTAAAGTCTTGGATAAACTCACCGCCACGATGTAGTCCGAGTTGGAGCGATAAGTTCTTTGCCAAACCAACAAAACGGTACGAGCAGTCGTCCAAGACCTTTTCGTTTGGCAATGGCCATACTGAGAGAATAATAAGTGCTTGAATAACGTGGGTAGATCTGGGAGTTCTGATCCAGCACGTCTCGATGGCTAGCTGCTTGATCAAGGATGCCAACGACATGTACAACGTAGGTTCTGGTTCTGAGAGTGATGCGGTCAAGATGACGGTCCAGAACAATAATTGCGACCTGTGATACAATTCAGAGGCCGAGCCTGAGGTTAATATAGGTAAGAAAGGTAGGTTCTTGATCATGAACCGGTTGTGGAGCTCGTTGGCCTTTTCCAACGGCAAGGTGACGTCGCCGAGCACAAACTCCAGCATCGTATACTCTTCCTTTCCAGGCGTATCTGTTTTTGTTGGTGAGTTATCGGAGTTGTTTTCCTTTAAGATATTGGACAATTGCAGCGTGGTGGAAGCACGAGTAGCGTCGTTGATATCAACAGCGTACGAGACGTATGTTCTCGGCGAGATCTGGTCGGCAGGCGTATGGTTCTGAGACGAGTATACGTGGGGAGTGACCGAAAGAGGACTGTGCGAGACCGAAGGGCGTTGGTCTTGTTGTTGCTGCTGTTGTTGTTGTTGTTGTTGGTGGTGGTAGTTCATGTTGTGTTGGTTCAAGGCTTGTGTCAACAACGACTCGTTTTTCGTAAGCATCTCGATCTTTGCCTTAAGCTCGTCAACATCACTCTTGAGCAGCTGGATCTGGGATCCCTTCTTGGGTCTGAACTGGGGATCGATCTCGCACTTGAGATCCATGCGTTCACATCGGAGACACGGATTGGGATAATTCTCCGAGGCATTGCACTTGATCTTGTGCTGGCGACAGAACGTGCACAGTGTGACAGGTCTGTGGCCCGTCTGTTTGCTGTTCAACGCCTCTTCTTCCTGCTTGACCACAACTCGCAGCTTTTTGCGAGAATCTTTCAGTACCGGCGTCAGCAGCAGCAGCAACACCGAAGATTTACGTTTTCCCGAGGCACTAACGCTCGTGGGAGACGCAGCAGTGGGCAGAAATGCCTGTGAGGGTTTGGGTAAGATCGATTTGATCCGCTTTTCCATTTTCAGATGGGGCCGGAAGCAGGGATTGGAAGAACACGGCGTTTTTTTGTGTGTCGGTGTGTGTGTGTTGCGTGGAAAACGTCAAACAATACCCAGAATGAGGGGAGTAGAGATACAAAACGGTTCCTATTGGACGTTAGGGGATGTACGTGGAAGGGTCTATGGGTGGATCCTGGTCAAAACTTGAGCTTTGAATTTGACCCAAATTTCTAGCGAGGCCCATGTCGTGTATGGCAATTTTCTTGGGTGCGGCACTACTTTTGATGAAAAAGATAAAATTTTTTTTCAAAATATTTTTTTTGCACGATGCGGCGCCGAGTTACCTGATCGTTTAGATAATACAACCAAACGAATTATAAAAAAAATTACACCATCTTCGCTATATACTGTATTGTAATGTAGACACCGCCTCGGAAAAAACCTTACCAACAGCTCGGTCACTGTAGCTTGTTAGAGTTGTTGAAGTTGTTTTCTTCTTTCTCATTAATTTGACTAAAGAAAAACTCCGTCCAAGAACGCCTTTGTTCCCAATTAAGCAATCGAGACCACCTGCAAAAACTTATACGGTGCTTGGTTTTTTTTTTCTTTTGATTATGTTGCTTGCTCGCTTACGTTAGCAGGTTACAGCTCCTCATCGTCAACTCGTGGATCCCCAATCCCATCTTCATAAATGGCAAACACGCATTCGCTTTCTGGTAAGCACGGACTGTCATAGATCTTGCATATTCTTGTTTCAGCCCGGCCTTTCTTGAACGATAACCGGGTGGTGGAACTGTGGGCAATGATATTACCACCAATGGGTTTCTTCGGATCGGGATTGAACATCCCTGCCATCCCGTCGACTTGAGCAACGACCTGGTTGGTGATGACCACGGCGATGCCAAATTCGTCTGCCAACCGTTGAAGGGTCCGCATGAACTTGGCCACGTGAGTCTGCCGCGCACTCAACTCTCCACGTCCCGAATAATCGGTTCTGTAGAGCGACATGATCGAGTCCACAATCAAAAGCGAGAACCGCGACTCCGACATCATTTGTGCAGCAAGACTAAGGAGCTGGAACTGGTGCTCAGCGTTGTACGCACGCGCGTACGCCACGTTGTCCAAACAGTCATTGGGGTTCAAACCGTACCGTTCTGCAATCGATACCAAACGGTTGGGTCTGAATGTGCCTTCGGTGTCGATATAGAGACATTTTCCTTCGCCGCCGCCCATATCGACCGGGAGCTGGCAGGTGACTGCGAGGGTATGGCATAATTGGGATTTTCCGGTTCTGAACTCGCCAAAGACTTCGGTGATGGAGCCTGTTTCGATTCCTCCGCCCAATAGCGTGTCTAGTTGCTTTGATCCGGTGGTCAAACAGATCAATTCTGAACGACGGCTATGGAACTCACTGGCGGTGGTAAATCCCAAGGGTACGACCTTGGCTGCTTCCTGAGAGATCTTTTCTGCTTTGGCCTCACTGATCCCTTTGACACCCACAAGAATACGTTTGGGTGTGTACGCGATGCTTTCGATGGTGTGGTAACCTTCTGCTTTAAGTTTCTTGATATCGCTGCTGGAAATGCCGTTGCCCTCCAACTGTTCGATGAGCAATGGCCCTGCCATTTCTTCATCGTCTTCGGGGATATTTGCATCTGTTTCTGCCTGTGTCATGATAAGAACGACGCGTGTGGTTTGTTTTTGTCATGAAAAGGCGGCAAAAAAAAAAGTACTGGGAGTGCGCGCTACAGTTACATAAGATAAGCGGGTTGTTTACATAAGCTGGTGGTGGGGGGAAACGGTTGTGTTGCCAATTAGTGTTGCGATGGAACAATAACTGCGGGCCTTATCGATTGTGTGATAAACAAAAACGATCGTTGCAGGTTGAAGTGATCGGAATGCATGATCATTATTGTTACTGCAAGCCCTGCATCGGAGTCCAGACCTGGCCTAAAACAACGTGGTTGTTGTGTACCCAAGTGTGTCTGGACCACGCCTGAAACGGGTCTGGAGGGGTCTACAGCAAAGAAGCCTGTTAGATGCCCTCGCAGACGATGGGCTGGCCATGTGGCCCTAGCGTTAGACTTGCCTCGAAAAAAGAACAGGAAAAAGAACAGGAAAAAGAAACCGAAAAAAAAAAACAGCGATGTGGGTTGTGGTCGCGCGTTAAGGTACAGTATAACCTTTCGTGGTAGATAACAGGGACAACGTAGGGAGATACAAAATAAGAATTCCATGTCGGAATTGTTACATGCGTTTGCACACTTCAATGTGCAGTGGAGATATAAAAGCAGAAGCTGGTGGCACCCCTCCTTCTAATAATTGCCCCCAAGTCTTTTGCTCAACCCTCATCTCCCCAACACCCCACCGCCTTGTCAACTGCGTGTCATCCTATCCGGGATTCTGTCCACACTCACTCTGTCCTATTTTGAGAAACCCGTTTACTCTTTGACCTTAGACGAATATTTACAAAAACGCCTATTGTGGTTAATTATATCGCAATATAAACAAACAATAAGCGAGAAAAGAATCCTCCTCCACCTCTAAGCAAAAAACAAAAAAAAAAAATTCTTATTGCGGTCGTGCATGGATCCTAAAACGTAAACATCAACTTATTCCACCATAAACAACGACAAGTACACGAAACAATAAAAGTAAAACGATCTTTCTTTTCTTTCGGTTTCGGATTTTTTTTTTAAACCTACACCTGATTTCGTCCTCCAGATCTACTCCCCTACCACCACCGTCATCCATTGCCACTGAAATCCAGAGTCGTTTGCCTGTGCCCTCACTTTTTTTTACCCGCAACTAAAAAAATCACCTAACAACAATAGTAATAGTGAGAATCATAACAACAACAACAACAACAACAACAACAAGAAAAGTGCCCCTCTAACTTTTCCTTCTTGACAACCACCACCAAAAACATTATTAAGTGAAGTTATCTCCATCTCCGTCCTTTCTTTTACTTTGTATATTCAATCATGGCTTCTCAGGTTGTTTCACAGACAACCATCCCTGAATCCAAGCCTCCACTGATGTCGGCATATGTCCAGCTGCCACCACCACCACCACAACAACAGCCCCGCCAGCCCATAAACCCCAACACCGTCAAGCGAGTCCATCGCGAGGTCAGGTTTGGCGCCTACATTTTAGGCTCAACTCTCGGCGAAGGCGAATTCGGTAAAGTTAAATTGGGATGGCGCAAAGACGGAAAGCTTCCCAGTCAAGTCGCCATCAAGTTGATCAAACGCGACAGTATCATGAAAGACTCTGAGTCGGAAATCAAGATCCACAGAGAAATCAACTCCCTCAAACTCTTGAACCATCCAAACATTGTCAACCTCGTGGAAGTGATGAAGAGCGGCAAGTACATTGGTATCGTCTTGGAATACGCTTCGGGAGGAGAGTTGTTTGACTATATCCTCCACCACAAATACTTGAAAGAAAACGTGGCAAAGAAACTCTTTGCTCAGTTGGTCAGCGGGGTTGACTACATGCATTCGAAAGGCCTCATCCACCGAGATTTGAAGTTGGAAAACTTGTTACTCGACAAACACAAGAATGTGATCATCTCCGACTTTGGCTTTGTCAACTCATACAACAGAGACAAGAACGATCTTATGAAAACAAGCTGTGGCTCGCCCTGCTACGCAGCACCAGAATTGGTGTTGACCCAGTCCCCCTACGAAGGTAGAAAGGTTGATATCTGGTCCTTGGGTGTTATTCTTTACGCCATGCTCTCGGGATACTTACCCTTTGATGACGATCCAGAAAATGAAGACGGCTCCGACATCGTCAGATTGTACCATTATATCTGCAAGACGCCACTCACGTTTCCCGAATTTGTCTCGCCGTTGGCGAGAGACTTGTTGAGAAAGATTATTGTTCCTGACCCCAAAAAGAGAATCAGTATCAATGAAATTAGAAACCACCCGTGGTTAAGTCCTTACGCCAACTTGTTATCGATCAGACAGCCAGAATGGGACAGAATACACAAAGAAAAGGATGTCGCTGTTAATGTCCCTGCAGCAGCCGTGCAACAATATAACCAGAACAAGAGATTCTCGATGATTGACGCCCGGACAAGCTCCTCCTCGTTATTGATTAGCACCCCCCCTACGTTGTCCACAGGAAACAATACCAACATCAATGTCCATTCCAGATCATACTCATCCAACAGCATTTCCCAATTATACTCATCTCCATCCACGTCATCATCATTGGCAAACGCCATTGCCGTGCCCAAGGTACCCACGCCATCATCATCATCGTCTTCTGATGGCCAAGAATCCACACCATCACCCACAAAACCATACGTTCGTGGTCACACCAAATCTGCATCGGTGGGTAACACTTATCCTACTGCTGGTCATGCCTTAAAGGCAGTTGTTGACGATAACAAGCGCAACTCAATCACATCCTTGGACTCTTTGAGCCAACCACTCTTTCCTCCACCATCAACCAAAGCTAACTTCCACTATCAAACGAGCCAGGTTTCGAGATCCTCAACATATACCGGGACACCAATCTCCACTATTCTGGAGAATCCAACCAAGAAGACCGACATTCCCGCCATTTCGAACTTTGTCCCCTTGCTTCCACCATCAAGAACCAGCGATCACCATCCTTCGGCATCGAGGGACTCGAACCGTTTACCACATTCCACCAAGAAACCAAGACCAACATCGTACCATCCTTCATCTATGACGTCGTCTCTTATGTCCAATGCCAATGCTAGTTCATCGGCATTGTTGGATTACATCAAGATTCCTTCACCAATCAATATTCCGATCCCCCAATTTCTTTCCACGTCTCCCACCAAGAGCGAAAGTGGCGAAAACCTTGGAGCTGTGCGGTCTCAGAACAGTAGTCCTGACCATCCATCGAGAAGAGACTCGGTTGTGACGCATGTGCACGTTAATGGCGTGCTCAGCGACTCGACGTCGAGCAGTAATTCTCCAGAGCATCCTAATCGTAACTCGGTTTTGACGTATTTGGAAGATAAGATGGATGCGTTGGACTTGACGGAGGTGCAGCACAGTCCAAGCAAGAATGTGAACACGACGCCACAGATCAACCAGGAACCTGTGTTTGATTCACAGGCCATAACGCCAGATCAAGAAAAGGCTGTGCCTGAGCCAGTAGTTGACAATATTGTTGTTGCTGTGGATAAGAGCAAGGGTGAAGATGTAGCCGAGCGAGTTGAAGAAAAGTCGTCCGAGACGGTGAGCACAGTTCAAGATGAGGTGGCTAGAGGTGAAAAGCAGGGTGTTGAAGTGAAGCGGGCACGGACCACGACGCGCGAGCACAATAAGGAGAACCGCGAACAGAAGAAACGGAACCGGTTCAGCTGGGTTTCGCTCTACAGTAGCTACAATGGTGGCAGCAACGAGAATAGTGTGACGATGTCACAGGCACAGACGCAGTCTGCAGGCAAGCAAGAAGGGCGAAAGGTTTTGGAGCCGTCGCATGAGATGAATGTGCCCATCAAGGCCAAGGACCAGAAACGGATCCATTCTGCGCTGCTGTCACATTCCAAGAAATCGAACGGATCCAGCACACAATCGTCGACCAATGGCAAGGAGGCGAGTGCTGCACGCAAAGTGATGGATTTCTTTAAGAGACGTAGTGTTCGAATCAGCTAAATAAAAATGCAAAAGTTGTATTAAATTAAATTAGAATAAATTTCAAATTTCTTTTCTTTTCTCTGTTATTAGTCATGAAAGACCCACCAGAAGCGCCGCCCGAGCCACCGTCGGGCCCGCGTGAGTACCATCCGCATATCATAGACCTAGAAACAGACTCAGATATCGACACTGTGCGTAGTGAGTCTGAGTTCGACACTGAATCCGACGGATCTGACGTTGAGTATACCAATGAGAACTTGGCGTCCACCATCATCCGAGAAATCCAGGCCGGTGAGTATACCTGCTTGGTGTGTACCAGCGAGATCGACGAGACAAGCAAGGTCTGGTCGTGTCATCACTGCTACCGGGTGTACGATCTTGAGTGTATCAAGGACTGGGCCCTTCGTGGTTCGTCTACCGATAAAGTGCTCAAGACATGGCGTTGTCCGCTGTGCAACAACGCCCACTCCAAGATCCCGTCACGTTTCACTTGTTGGTGTGGCCGCATCACCAACCCGCTGCTGCTGCTGCTGCTGCTGCTGCTGCTGGTTCCGTTCAGCTGCGGCAATCTCTGCACCTACAAACACAAATCATGTATCCATACCTGCAGCTCCGTGTGTCATCCAGGAACACATCCTATTTGTGGAGCCATGGGGCCACAGATGAAGTGTCACTGTGGCCGTGAACACCAACAGTTGCCGTGTCTCATCACGCCGTACGACGACGGCTGGCGCTGCGCTACCGAATGCAACGTCAAGGTGTGTCTGCTCCACCAATGCAAGCGTGGCTGCCACGATGGCCTCTGTGGCTTGTGTCTGGAACAGATCGAGGTGCGGTGCTACTGTGGCCAGCAACATCTCACCATCAGGTGCAGCGACAAGGCGTTGCGCCGGTGTTCTACCGATAAAGAGACGTGGATCGGCGGCGGACCGTGCGCTGCAACCGTCCGTACGTGGTACAACTGTGGAACACACTACGAGGACGTAGCATGCCTGCCACCATCGCCATTGGGCGAATGCAGACTTGCTCCAGCACAAGTATCAACGTGTTACTGCGGCAAGACCAAAGTCGCTGCCAACGGACGCTCCAAATGCACGGATCCCGTGCCTGAATGCGATCTGGTATGCGGCAAGCGCTTGCCTTGCGGCTGTGCTTGTTTGCTCAAGTGCCACGAAGGCGAGTGTGTGTGCTACGCCCTCAAAGATATCACCTGTGCGTGTGGCCACGAACAGTACACCGTGCCATGTACGTACGTGCAGCAGGGATACCTGCCCAAGTGCAAGCACAAGTGCGGTGCATTGCTCAACTGCCGCAAACACTACCATCGCCAGCTCTGCTGTGCGTCGGAGCAGACTGCCATGAAGCGCGAACGAGAGAAGAAGAAGGCGCTTCGAAACAATACCCGGTCGAACTTCCAGGACGAAATCATGTCGATGGAAGCGGTCCATATCTGCACCCGCTCGTGCAACCGTCTCAAGGCGTGCGGACAGCACTACTGTGAAGCGCTCTGCCATCCAGGACCGTGTGGTGTGTGTTTGGAGTCGAGCAACGACGACTTGGTGTGTCACTGCGGCAAGACCGTGGTTCCGGCGCCCGTGCGTTGTGGATCCACGCTCGAGTGCCACGAGCAGTGTACGAGACACAAGAGCTGTGGCCACTCGCCCGAACACCACCGGTGCCATGGCGACGACGTCCAGTGTCCGAAATGCACCACGCTCATCAAGAAAACGTGCAACTGTGGACTCAAGGAAATTCCCGGTGTGTTGTGTTCACAGCAGAACGTCTCGTGTGGCACGTTCTGTCTTGTCAAGAAGAGCTGTGGCCATGCGTGCTTACGGGCGTGTTCTGCCAGGTGCACCGTCGAAAACGTCCATGAAAGCTCAACGTTGTGTCGCTCTGAATGCAACAAACAGCGCCGCAGCTGTCCCCATGTCTGCAAGCTCAAGTGCCACTTTAACAAACCAGGAAGAAACCCTCTGTGTGACACAACACATTGTCCCGAAAAGGTGCTGCTTCGGTGTGAGTGTGGCCGGATCACCACCAAGGTTCTGTGCGGAGCCAGCACCGATGAGCCCAGCAAACTCGGCACGATTCTCGAGTGCGACGCCGAATGTGCCAAGCTCGCCCGACAGAAGGAGTTACGGAACGCGTTTACGTTGCCTGAGGGCCAGGAGATTGTGGATGCAGACAATCCGTATTCTGAGGTGGTGATGTCGATCTTTGAAAAACAACCGGTGTGGTGTTCTCGGATCGAGAACTTGATGCGGTCGTTCATCGAGGACTACGAGCTCCAGCTCCAAAACGGACTCCGGGCACCGAAACGGACACACCATTTCCCCGCGATGTCGCATGGTCAACGGACATTTGTCCATGAGCTTGCGGCCAACTACAAGTTATATGCTGAATCACAGGATAAAGAACCAAACAGAACGGTGTTTATTGTTGTTACACGGTTAACGTCGCTCCCAGCCATTAGTATCAGCGAAGCGATCAACCGCAAGGCACAGTTAATCCGTGAGGCGAACCTCGTCTCGCTGTTGAGAGAACAACTGCTCCGTGAATCTCTCTTCAATGCTTTGGTAATTCAGGATGTATTCTTTGGCATCATCAAGGACGAATTGGAACTGGCCCTCCTGAGTCTTGTGGACGATAAGTTTCCCGACCCAGCGTTCCAGTGGGTCAAGGAATCGACGTTTGTGTTTTATTCAAAGACAAACTACACACACCCAACTCCAAAGGACGAAAACGAATTGTACTTGTTGATGAAGGTGTTTAAAAGAGTGGTTCGTGAAAAGTCGCTTGCGTTTGATTGCCGTCTTTGTCTCATTGACGACGATGTGTCTACCATCTTGAAGATTGACGACAAAATTGCGAGCAAACCAGAAACCTTGGCGTCCCTGACTGAGAAGCTCAGCAACAATACCTTTGACGTATTGGAAAACGATTCTACTGATTAGTGTCTGTTGTGTGTTGGTGTATATGTTTCGTGTCTACATTATTATAAAGTTTCTGCACTCTCATCCTTCTTTGGCTTTGCATGGCTTCTCTTTCTTCTTGTCTTTGTCTTTTCCTCTGCTTTTGGCTCTTCAACCTTCTTCTTCTTCTTCACACTGAGCGGGTTAGGTCCGCTGGGTCCTTTCCTTTTCTTTGTCTTTGGCTCTTCATCTGTTTCTGGCTTGGGAACCACAGCAACCGGCCTTGTCTTCTTCGCATCGTTTAATCCACCGGTCAACTTTCTCCGTTCAAACTCGTTGGAAAAGTTACTCGTGGCTTCTGACAACGGTTCCATTACCATGACGGATCTGTTCATGAACACAAGTGGGATTCCCGGTACTTTCCGTAACAGTTTTCTCAAATCATAGTTCTGCGAGGCAATGATGTATCTATGCTTGTTCTGGCCGTCGATATTAACGATTGACTCAATACATTCTTTGGGCGCAATCGCTTCACGATGGTTACACCGACGTCTTTCAAACTCCTTGGCAACATCAATCGCTTTCTGGTTCTTGGTTTCGTATAAGGCTTGCATGCAACACTGGGTGATCATCGGCTTTGTCTCGCCTTGAATGGTTCGGTTCAATCCTTTCTGAATATCAAACGATGCTTTCTCGCAATTTAACACGAGCTCGTCGTCTACAACGGTCTGAAACGGTTCCCTAAACTTGAATGTGTGGAGGTACACTGTCATTTGTTTCTTATATGCCTTGGCTCTCTTTTGTCTCATTATTATATGGCAATGATGTTATTGAGATGAGCATCTGAAAAGTATATGCCTGTTAATGTATGCAGGTCTGTAGAACAAACCAATATGCAGTACAAACAACACGTGATATATATATATGGGGGAACCATTACTGAAAAATTGCACATAGCACAGATTGCACACCCCCACCAATTACGGCATCAGGTTATATATTATCCGGTTCCGGGTAGCGTAAGTTCCTATGCAGAACCACGAACATTTTCCGGGGAAGACAAGATTTAAAAGGCAGTAAGATTTATATTAATACTAAATGAAAAACAGTAAAACATTCAAGAAAAGAACTGGAATAATCACCGAAATGGAAAAGATTTAACCGAAAAAGACCGAAAAAGTAAAGGTTGTCTACCGAAATGTTTTTTGACAGGACCGAAATGGTTGGGAACTCAGATTCAAAATGAGAAAAACTGGAGTCATTGAAAACTTGCGAAAAAGTGCAAACCGAAGGGAATAAAGGACCGAAAATGATATGAAGTGAAGACCGAAGTAATAATGAATGTTTAACTGTGACAATGTTTGAAACAAAAATCTATAATGGAACTGCAATCAAGAAGTGAAGTAAAAATTTGCCAACTCTTGCCACCATGGATGCGACTCACGTAGAGTCTAGCTCATACGTGTGAAGCCAAAAGATCCTGTCTGGTTTGCTTTGAGCAACTGGCCACTGGTAATCGGAGAGCTGGAAATCTGCTTACACTCTTGAAGGAATGTGGGAAAATGGTGTTCCTCTTATACTCACTTTTGACATTATTTGCGATTTCATATTGTCTTGACAAATTTAGTACTAAGTACACAAAAAGTATTATTTTTTAAAAACTGTGATGACTGGTGAAAAATAAATTTGATGCGTCTTCACTACTGCCGGTATTGGCATGAACATATATGTTTCCTGAGTAGTTGTAACCGAACAAAAAGAATTTCTTCTATACCATTGACCAAAATGAGACATTAATAATTATAATAAATTATTTCATAGGTCTATTGTTGGAAACACTTTTACTGTAATAGAATTTTTATATCCTTCTGGTTTCGCTAGGAACGGGTCTATTGTTCAAGAAACCAAAATAAAGAAAATGAGACACCTTGTGTGAGCTGTCAAGCAAAATCTTTTCTCTTTTGTCAACTGTTGACACTTTCAGTTGGTCCTATTTCATATGTGAAATACTTACGTCAAGGTGGTATTTAATAAACGGTGCATTACTTGTGATTTGCTTACAGGAATATTGTTGAGGTGTAGTGCCCACAGTTGAAAACCTTCGTTCGATCTTATTAAAATCATGCATGGTGTATTACCGCACCCACTTCTCATAAAAAATACTATAGACGTCAGGTTATTTTTTGCATTCAAGAAAAATATCATACATAAGGTTCTTATCGGTTGTAATTCACCTACTTCAGTAGTTGCTCATGGCATACTATTCAGAGACTGAAAGCTGACAGAGTTGGAAACATGCCTGATATCCTGGAGAGTTTTTTTTTCATGGGAAATGAGTGAAGGTTAATTTTGTTGGGTTATTGGACGCCAATCATTCGATGCAAGATCGGCTTTATGTTTGTATATGTCCTGATCAAGACAATCATTGGAGTGAAATTTAGTACCTGTAGATGACCAATTTCAGTTTGTTTTTTTTCTTTCGCGATTCTGACACCATTTTCTTCCCTTTGAAGTATATGCCTTATGCAGAGTGGGTTATTTGCCAAATGTTAAGTACTAAAATGGACCAAGTACGACAAAATTTTCGAGTATTTTTCAACCACACCCCCAAGGTGAGTAATCGGCGAATAAATCTTGCATTTATTATTCAGAGGGCCAGGCTCAACAATTTCTGTATGCGATATTTTTTTTTTCAAATTAATTCTAGAGGCATTAGCAGCCCGTACAGATGAGACAGTTCGCGTGTCCCAACTTGGAAAAAAGCAAGTAAGTTAAGACAAGTCTCATTGATTCTTACATGAGACTTAGTAAGACACAGAGAAGATAATTTGTGGACGTTAAGATCAACGTGAACTAAGGCGGATCACGCCAGGTATAAAATAATGGATCTACATTTTACTGCACATATTCGCCTCGAACCAAAATTGGGATCATTCCTCCAGTAGGAATGGTGAATTTTCTATGGCCAATGACAGTGATAAACGCACGAATGGTGCCAGCATGTGAAGTTATTGACATCACTTGTGCATCGTCCTCAAACAATTGCTGCAAAACGTCATTGACGCGAAGAAACTGATCGCACAAAGTTTCTTTCGAGTGCGAAAACTGCTGGGCCAAATCATCGTTTTCAGTAAACCCGGGTTCAAACGTGACGTACGGAAACCGATGGCTGATTTCGGTCTTGGTTGAGCGCTGGTGACACAAGTTGATCCCCACTGTTTCACGTAACTTTTCCATCACTAACGGCGAAGGAATGTCACATGGTTTCCACGTGTGTTCCATGGTATACATCGATCTTTGGAGCGGCGATACGTAGAATTTGGTTGGCATCGGAGCTCCGGCTTCAAGCTGCTGCTTCCATGCGTCACAGTTCTCCTGTGCCTGCTGGATCCCGAGCTCAGTAAGATTGGCATCGGGGCCCCATACATAGACACCATCGGTTCCCAAACGCGCCCATTTTTCCATCCATTCCTCCATGGAATACTTTTGTGATACCACGTTGTGCCATCCTTGGCCGTGGCGTGCCAAATAAAGAAGCTTGTATTTGACATTACTTGGTGCCTCTTTGTTAAGACGCACAAGATCAGCCACGAGCTCGGGCCACGGCTTTTCCCGGCCGAAATCGATAATATAATCGAATTCCATATCGTTGGTCTCGGCCCTTGATTGGCGAAAGAATCCGGGAACGGAACTGAACGTCCATTTGACGTTACGGTTTTGGATCTGCTCCAAGTAAAGCGTTTCTTGCTCCATTGAGCCATACGCGTCGTCGTGATCGCGTTGATTAGGAATAAATGACATGGTTGTTTTACCCTTGGCCCAATCTGGGTAGATCTCAAAACGGGTGCATCTGGCGGAAATCTGGAGCAAGGGGAAATTTACAGGTTGCGAGAAAGAGAGAGAAAAAAAAATCACAGGTTTGTAAAATGCACAAAATCTCAACACTTTATTGACGTTTCTTCTTCATCAACACACATACAAATACATCACACCAACAAGGGACCCGAAGGTATCTGTGGCAAAACATCCAAATGCTGACGTCTGAAGAGTTAAACAATGTTTCCAATGGTGAGGTCGCAAACGGCACAGACAACGCCACACAGCTTGAAGCTGCAAATCCGGCAGTCAAGGCAGAAACAGACGAACTTAATGGGTCTGATGAAAACGCACCAAAAAGAATCAAATTAGAAGATTCAAACGGTACAAAACAACCAGCAATTATCGTGGTGCCCCCAACAAAACCCCAGCTCTTTTACAGCCCTCTCAAAACAGGCTTGGTCTACGACGTACGAATGAGATACCACGCCAAAATATTCACCTCATACTATGAATATATAGATCCCCACCCAGAAGATCCACGTCGTATCTACCGAATCTACAAGAAATTGGCCGAAGCGGGTCTCATTCAAGACACGTCGTTGGCAGGTACAGACGACATTGGTCCTCTCATGACTAAAATCCCGATAAGAGAAGCAACTTCGGAAGAAATCTTGGAAGTCCACTCCGAAGACCATCTCAAGTTCATCCAGGCTACAGAAACCATGTCGAGAGACCGGTTGATGGAAGAAACAGAAAAGGGCGACTCCATTTACGTCAACAACGATTCGTACATGGCCGCAAAGCTTTCATGCGGTGGAACCATAGAAGCATGCAAGGCAGTCATTGAGGGCAGAGCTAAGAACTCACTTGCCGTCGTAAGACCTCCAGGACACCATGCAGAACCAGAAACTCCTGGTGGGTTCTGTATCTTCAGTAACGTGGCCGTGGCAGCCAAGAATATCTTGAAATCGTACCCGGAATCAGTAAGAAAAGTCGCCATTATCGACTGGGATGTCCACCACGGCAATGGAACGCAAAAGGCTTTCTATGACGATCCTCGTGTTTTGTATATCTCGGTACATCGCTACGAAAACGGCAGATTCTACCCTGGAACCAAGTACGGTGGGCCTGATCTTGTGGGTGAGGGCAAGGGTGAAGGGTTCAACATCAACATTCCTTGGAAAAACAGCGGAATGGGAGATGCCGATTACCTTTATGCCTTTAACAAGATCATCATGCCGGCTCTCAATGAATTCGACCCTGATTTGATCATCGTTAGTGCTGGTTTTGATGCAGCCGACGGCGATTTGATCGGTGGCTGCCATGTCACGCCAGTGGGCTATGGAACCATGACCCACATGTTAAAGGGCTTGAACAAGGGCAAACTTTCAGTGATTCTCGAAGGTGGGTATAATTTAGACGCGACTGCGTCCAGTGCCGTAGCTGTAGCAAAGGTTTTGGTAGGAGAACCGCCTGAGAACACAATCACCGGTCAACCGCTGCTTGAAGCAGTTGAGACGGTTGATGAAGTTATCAAAATCCAGTCCAAGTACTGGAAGAGTTTGAGCTATGGGTTTCCCAGCAAAGCATTCGATGATATTTATGATCTTTCCAAACCAAATAAGAGTTACAGGGTGGTCAACATTTCAGATCCAATCAGAGCCCACCAATTCAACGACTTGTTCAACAAGTATTCCTTTGTCAACATCCCTATCGTTCCAAATTTGGGAGAAAGCGATCAAACCAAATTCTTTTCTACCGATCTCCCTGCTCAATTGGAAGATGTGATCATTGCCAGTCCTGAAATTTACAATAGCTCGATATTAGTGATATCCATCCATGATCCACCAGAAATATGGGCCAATATCAACCCATTCAATGGTAGCATTGATGGCAACACCTCGGTGGTGTTGGAGCATCCATTGACCAAAATCATGGACAAGATCGCCAAGGAGATGCCGGAATCGTCCAGCTCGGTCGGATACGTGGATATAAACATTCCATCGTATCCATTGCCTCCACCAGGAGGCAAGTCTAACGGGTCCAACTACAACCCTACGCTCTTTGCACAGGAAGTCTTGCTCTATGTCTGGGATAACTACTTAGCATACTTTAACTCGTTGAAGAAAGTCGTGTTTGTTGGTTTTGGTGACTCGTACCAAGCGATTGTACATTTGTACGGGAAACGGCCTTCGCAGGAAGTCCGAGATCTTGTCAAGGGAACAGTTGCATTTGTCAGTCGTTCAAACTTGAAGCCTTTGGTTCCAGTTATGGATGAGTCGATGATCGAATGGTACTACCAGAATTCTGTCATTTTTGCTAGTGGAGCAAACTCGTGCTGGACTGGTTCGAGTGGACCAGGCAGAGGTAGTACAACCACGGAGACTGAAGAAGGAAAGAGACCAAGAAGAAAGTTTGGACGAGTACTAAAGGCGTCTGTTGACGGCTTGTATGATGTGATTGGTGAAAAGTTCGATGAAGGTGTAGATTTTATCTTGGACTCAGTTGAAGACTTCTCATCCAGTGAAAGCAGTTAATATTCTATGTATTATAATTCAAATAAAGTAATTCTTCTCAAACATAACTTGGAAACCGCTTGGAAAACTGTTTCTCAAGATCATCCAAATCCGGCAACGAGACTTCACTCGCATTACTTAGTCTTCGGTCATGATAATCAAGTTTCTCGGGCGATTTAAGATAAATAGGCTTCTTAGGTTTGGGTGGAATCTTTTTTTCTGCATTTGGTAACATTTTGGTTTCAGATTTGAGAACAGGAACCGTCTTCAGCTTGATCACAGACAAATGCACAGGATCTTTGGCTGCAAGTGTCACAGGAACTTGCGGAGGTGAAAGATACTTTGTCTTGTGATGGTGATGGCGGTGGTGCTGGTTGTGGGCTTTAGATAATGTTGCCTCGATGCTTGGAGACTGTGGTCTTGCTGGTGAGATTCCCCGTGATACAGGCTGGTTGATGGCTTCAAGGTCATCGGCATCCTTAGAATCGGTATATGGACCATATCCGTTTGCTGTTCGTGGTTTGATAGTCTCATTTTCATTATTGAGATAGATTTGCATTCTGCGCTGAATCGACAACTTCTTGGGCTTATCAGCTATATGTGACAGCTCAACATAGTCGTTGTGTTCATGGTTGTAACTGGACTTTCTCGAGTTACCTCCGGTCAAAATCTGCTTGATCGAACTAATACTCGATCTCTTATTTTGTTTTATATTGTCATTGCCAGTATTGTGCGTGCTTTGGACAGAACTGCCACCAGTACTTATCTTGCGTAAATTATACTTCAAGGACTTGAAACTTCCGCCAGTATCTTGCCTCGAGCTCAATTTATATTCATCATCCCTGCTGCGCAAAAAGTCCAATGTATTGCCAGAACTCGACTGGTCTTCGGGAGGAATCTCGTCGCTCTTCCTCAACTGCTTTTGAACAAACTCCTTGATCGATGTGCCCTTTGAAGGTTTGGTTTCTTCATTAAATGAGCTTATTCTCGACTTGCGGTGTTCTCCATTGACCTGTGTCGTCTTGGATCTCTGTATAAGCTTCGACTTATCAATTGAAGCAAATGGGTCATTCAGAGTCTTGGAATTAGCACCACGGTTGGTACTTGAATGGTCCAGGGGCCTGGCTGGAGTCTTTGGTGGATTTTCCTTAACGATTGTCTGAGGTCTTGCTGGAGTTTTTGGAGGCTTTTCTTCTAATTGATGTTGCGCTTTTGAGTGGTGTTCTATCACACTGTAAGGAATCACACCAGGGATCTTGGTTCCTCTCATCGACGAGATTTCACCCAAAAGCTGAACCGCACTGGGTCTGCGTCTTGGATCTTCACGAAGACAACACTTGACGATGTTCTTTAAACGAGATGAAAAGATCAGACCAGGCTGATCGTTGAATCTCAATGTGTTGGAACAGTTGAGAATCAGCAGTTCCAAGTCTTGGAGGGTTTGATGTGAAGGCAGCTCAAACGGGGTTATGTAGTAGCAGAGCTTGTACAAGAAACAGCCAAGAGCCCATATATCCAGCTTATCGTCGATGGGGAATCCCTTGGACAAGTCTATCATTTCCGGGGCTCTGTATTGTGGTGTTGTGTGGTGCATGATATCGTCACGGACCAGGACTAATTCCTGGGGAGTCTTTGGAGCAGGGATGTATTTGACAGCAGAGCCAAAGTCGCAGAGTTTGTATGTGCCATGGATATCTATCAAGACGTTTTCGATCTTGATATCACGGTGGATTAACGGTGGGTTCAAATGATGGCACATGGCGATGCCAATTGTGACATCGTTCATGATGGTAAGGATTTCTGGTTCTGTGAGCTTGTGGACGAGTCTCGTGTTCATCAAGTCGATCAAACCATTGTTTTCACAGTATTCCATCAACAAAAACACTTCATACTGTTGTTCTGGTGCGTTGCTAGATAGTCTTGAGGCATGGGAATCGATGTAGGACACGATGTGTTTGTTGCCACGGAGTCTGCGCATTGCATCGACTTCTTGTCTTAGTAAGGTGAGTTGCCATTTGTTGGGGACAGCAACACGTTTCAAACACGCCGTGGTAGAACCCTGGAATGGAGGGTCAATATTGCAGGTATATACATGTGCAAAGCCACCCTCGCTGATGTATTTGATGATGGAGATATTGTGTGATCCCACAGTCAAGCGGGTGCCTGGAGCATAGGCGTTCGGCGGCGGTACCGGCATGGTAGAAGTACTGAGGCTGTGGATGTGGCTGTCTTCAATTGATTATGGAGCCAGTTAGCCAATAAGAAATGAAAGCGTGGCAGTGGAAAGCACAGGTACTAGGGATTGAACAGAAAGAAAACACCCACTGAGATCTATCACTTTATTTGATCAAAATGTATGGAAATCAAGAGGAAAAATTGGGAACAATACTGAACCTGCAGACAACACGCAAACACACCCTACCAACACAGCCAACGTACAATAGAGTATATTTCCAATTGGTCAATAAAAGAAACAACGTACAATGCTTCATCAGTAGTTTACGGAGGAAATAGTGTTACATCCATACAGTGGATGAGTTCCTACATGTTTCTACAATATGGTCCACTATTTTCTTGCTTGACATGGTTTCAAGTAATTCTCTCATCGATCAGCATATCTGAGGTTTTCCAAGCGAAATCGTCCTTCACAAATGACTCGTCAAGGCGAAGTGAAATTAACGGTAATCTCTGACGTCAGCAAAAAAAAAAAGAAGTACAGCACTTGTACTGTGTCATGTACAGGAAGCTTCTCCTCAATAGAGTTAACTGTTCTAATAGACTGTTTCTAATCCCATCATCGACAAGAAACAAACAGTGTCTTGATAAATGAAAGTGTTTCTTAATAATTTTAAAAGGTTCAACCCAAACATTATCCGGGTAACATCGCATATCCAAGCAAATCATTTTGATGGGATGAGATAACCTCCAATACACAATGAAGCTCTATTTCGAAGCTGAGAAGTTTCTCAAACCAAGTAAACATCATGGATCGCTCCAGTCACGGATCTTTAACGAAAAGAAACTTACCAATTCGCCCAAACATATCTATGCATTAGTTTACTCTACCCTCAAGTACAAAGAGTACATACAAGCGATAATACGCAAGGCTAAGCTCAAACAAGTTGTGTCACTTTCCAAGCTCAAAGTCAGCGATGAACTTCTTATACTTTTAGTCCATGACTT
This sequence comes from Teunomyces aglyptinius, assembly GCA_030581575.1. Classification (NCBI taxonomy): domain Eukaryota; kingdom Fungi; phylum Ascomycota; class Pichiomycetes; order Serinales; family Debaryomycetaceae; genus Teunomyces; species Teunomyces aglyptinius. Next base: position 173,619 of record JAKTTR010000015.1, read on the forward strand.
GCTCTTCTCTGACAAAGGCCGGATACAGAGCGGGAAACATCCAATCAAAGAGGCATTTCTTCAGAACCGCACGAGACTCCAGGCAGAATTCACCAAGCTTAAGCTTAAATACAAGGTGAAATCCGTAGCAGAGTTTCCCACCAATGAAACTGACGACGATGAGACTCCCGTGAGATGGTTCCGTATCAACACCATAAAGGCTTCGCCACAAGGTTTTTTTGAAAAACACGAATTCTTCAAGAACTTGCAGCCAGTCAACTCGTTCAAGGATATCACCGGGCCTGGCTTTATATATGCCGATGAGCATATTCCTCATTTATACGGTATTCATCCACGTGAGAAATTGACCAGTACACAGGCGTATTTGGATGGCCAGGTGATTATTCAAGACCGGGCCCTGTGTTTTCCTGGCCATATCTTGAACGAAGATCCAGGAGATGTACATGTTGAAGTCATCGACGCGTGTGCTGCGCCTGGGAACAAGACCACGCACCTGGCGTCATACCTTACATCATCCAAAGCTGTAGTTTATGCATTTGAGCGTGATGCAAAACGAGTCAAGATCTTAAAGACAATGTGTGATAAAGCCACTGGTAAATCCAAAAAAGACTTGATCCAGATCACCCACGCCGATTTTACCACTACCAACCCCGAAGATTTCCCTCATGTTACAGGAATGGTGGTGGATCCGTCGTGCAGTGGATCAGGGATCTTTGGACGGGCACTTGACGATGCCCAGGAAGAAGACAAGAGTGAAGAAATCGATACCGAGAGATTGAATAAACTAGCTGGGTTCCAGTTCAAGATTGTAAAGCATGCACTCAAATTTCCAGCAGTGAGAAAAGTGGTGTATTCAACGTGTTCGATCCATCCACACGAAAATGAACGGGTTGTCGTTGATCTACTTAGTGATCCTGAACTTAAGCAGCTTGGCTGGCAGTTGGAAACACGTGAAAAAGTTCTTCCAAATTGGGAAAGACGTGGATGGAAACAGGAGTTCACCACGCTTGCCAACGGTGATGTTGGTGTATGCGAAAAGTTGGCTGGAGGTTGTGTACGGTCTGTGCCTAAAGAAGACGGGGGAATTGGGTTTTTCGCAGCCTGTTTTGTAAAGAAAGTCACGTGAAATGAGTTGGTGTGAGGATCTCTTAATTATTAGTGGTTTATTGCCTATTGGGGAAATATGAGACCAAGCAGATACAGATCGAGAACCTTTGTTTATTGATTGGCCAGAATTTAGTATCTGATGTTGCACGATCAAATTTAGCCTCACCATGAATGGCACTTAGTCACCGTAATGGTGGGGTATTGTAGGAGATGCAATAAGCATGGAAAACAACGCGGAATTATTTTTGGAGCAAGAAAAATATTCGGAGCTAAAGTTTCTTTCCAGTCGCCTCAGTTCTGACAGCGAGATTATTACCGTGCAAGAGAGAGCGAGCTAGAGATAAGCGACTCTCATTAGTTGAAAGACTAGAGAACGGGGAACTTGAAAGCAAGTAGCAAAACACTTAATAAATGCTATTGCACTGATAAGATACAGCATCTATATACACGCAAAGTGGGAAGAATTGGGGCTTGCATAGGACCCCGGTACAAAAATATCCCAGCGAAGTGTTCGTTTTTTTTTGAGGCCGTGCGAGAGAACGGATGCGCCTCCAAAAAAAAAATAATCTTCTTATTTTTGAGGAACCCACAATAACAAAATACGAAGCTCGGAGGGATGATAACACAGTACCGAAAATGTAAATCACGATAAGTGATACCACTAAGGAAATTACATTGTTTCTTATTCGTGGCAGCATTTTCTATTTGGGGAATTTATCACGTTTGGTGTTTAAAAAGTTTTCCAAACTGTAGTTTTGAGTGAGCAAGTTAATGTATGTAGGTTACAGGTTTCTTCCTCCGAAACCGCCTTTATGCATCGTTTTCCATTGTGACAAAGTGTACGTGAAAAAATCAAAACCCGGCCAGACCTCTATGTCAAACCACACACATCAAAACAAAGTGAAATTACCTAAAATAATATCTACAGTCTTATGATCATCGTATTTTTAGAGTTCATCTGGTATGTTACCTGACAATACTTAATACGTACCTATTCGGAAAGTTCAATGGGGTAATTATACGAATATCTGTTTCGCAATTTCGAAATGCCTTTCTGATCGCAAGTTCCACGGCTCTGAAAATAAATAATTTTTTTTCCCATAATTTTAGTTCATCCAGCCAGGGCACACAAGTAGAATTCAATGTATCGATGCGGTCGTCCAGTACAACTAAATTTCGTGGACATGAGTCAGATTCAAACTAAATACTTGGCAAGAAAGAGAACATAAATTTCACTATTAATGGTGCCAATAGAGTAGATTACATAGAACTAGCTAAATGCATGATGCATTTCACGTTAGTTGCCATCTACCTGGGATCACATTTAACATTTGCCACTATTCTTTTTTTGCCCCCCCCACTCTTCCAATCTCTGAAATCCGGTCTTATCAGTTTCCAATTGCAGCCACAAAAAAAAATGTTGCCGTACACCTGTGTGATGCGTAGAGTCTAATTCCATCAGGCGTAATGTAGTAAAAAAAAAATAGTCTAACTTTACGGAAGGCGGTACCGGTGAGTGTAATCCATATAAATAATGAAGCTGCTGTCTCTCCTGATTTGTTATCTTATCAAGGTCTTTCATTTTTCTTGTCTTATTAAGCGCTACCCGAATTCAAAAATAATTTGGGTTAAAGTTTACTTAATTAAAGATAAAGCAAAGACATCATAGAAGCACAAGATGGAGAAAATCAGGAACATCTTGTCGTCCAAATCACACGCCAACTCGGAAGATTCCGACAGCGTTCTTCCTGAAATTGTTGACGAACACAAGGTTGACTACACCGTTAGTCAAGAAAAGGCTCTTCCAGTCGAATTAGCTGTTTCCAAGTCCCAGGAATTCGACCCAGTCACTTCCCGTCTTATTGAAGAAGTCATCAACGATGACTATGCAGGTATTCACGTTGAAGATGACTCCCCATACCCCGAAGTCAGAGCTGCTGTTCCTTCTACCGATGATGAATCCTTACCACAATCCACTATTAGAGCCTGGACCTTGGGTTTGATCTTCACCACTATTGGGTGTGGGTTGAACGTCTTGTTCTCGCTTCACGCTCCTCTTTTCTCAATGAGTCAATTCACAACTACCATTTTAGCCTATCCTTGTGGTCTTCTTTGGGCCAAGATTATTCCAGACTGGAAGATCTTTGGTGTCTCATTGAACCCAGGTCCTTTTAACGTTAAGGAACACACCATTATTTCAGTCATGGCTAATGTTTCGTTTGGTGGTGGTGCTGCTTATGCTACTGATATCCTTTTGGCTCAAAACAGATACTACAAATCTGATTTCGGTTGGGGGTTCGACTTGGTCGCCATTTGGTCAACTCAATGTATGGGTTTTGCTCTTGGTGGGCTTGCCAAGAGATTCGTGGTTTATCCTGCCAGTGCTATCTGGCCAGCTAACTTGGTTACAACCACTTTCTTGACAAACATGCACGTTAATGAAAATCACGTTGCTAATGGATGGAAGATTTCTCGTCTTGCGTTCTTTGGTATCGTCTTTGTCGCCGGCTTTGTCTACTACTGGTTCCCAGGTTTCATTTTCCCAGCATTGTCCAACTTCTCTTGGATCACTTGGATCAAGCCAAACAATGTCATTATCAACCAATTGTTTGGCTCGACTTCTGGTCTTGGATTATTCCCAAACAGTATTGCTTTGGACTGGAACCAGATCAGTGCTTATATTGGTTCTCCATTGATTCCACCTGCAAGTGCCATTGCTGCTATTCTTGTTTCACTTGTATTTATGTTCTGGGTCGTTGTTCCAGCTATCGCCTACACCAACACTTGGTATGCCCAATACCTACCTATTTCTTCTAGTGGGTCGTTCGACAGATACGGTAAAAAATACGATGTGGCCAGAGTCATTGACAACAAGACTTTGACTTTCAACAAGAAGGCATATGAAGAATACTCCCCTCTTTTCCTTTCTCCAACCTTTGCTTTGTCGTACGGTTTATCTTTTGCTTCCATCTTGGCCACCCTTACTCACACCTTTTGTTTCCATGGTTCTGACATTGTTAACCAATTCAAGTTGAACGAAAAGCCAGATGTCCACATGAGATTGATGAAGAAATATAAAGAAGTTCCAGAGTGGTGGTTCGGTATTGTTTTCCTTGTTTTCTTTGGCTTGTCTATTGCCACCATTAGAGCTTGGCCTACTGAAATGCCTGTTTGGGCCTTGGTAGTTGCCTTGTTGATTGCTATTGTCTTTTTGATTCCAGTTGCCGTCATTTTTGCCAGAACCAACATCGCTGTTGGTTTGAATGTTGTCACCGAATTCATTGTTGGTTACATGCTTCCAGGTAAGCCATTGGCCATGATGTTCTTCAAGACTTTTGGTTACATCACCAACAGTCAAGCTGTTACATATGTCCAAGACATGAAGTTGGGACACTACATGAAGATTGCTCCAAGAGTTTTGTTCTGGGCCCAATTCGTTGCTACCATCTGGGGTTCTTTGGTTCAAATCGCTGTCTTGAGATGGGCTTATGGTAACATTCACGATTTGTGTGATCCTGACCAAAAGGACAATTACACTTGTCCAAACGGTCAGGTCTTCTACACTGCCTCGATCGTCTGGGGTGTCATTGGTCCACAACGTCAATTCTCTTCTGGTCAAGTCTACAACAGCTTGTTGTACTTTTTCATAATTGGTGCTGCCTTACCGATTATCCAATGGGCTATCTTAAAGAAGTATCCTAATGCTCCTATCAGATGGATGAACTGGCCTGTTTTCTTCTCGGGTACTGGTTACATTCCTCCAGCCACTGCTTACAACTACGCATCGTACTGTGCAGTTGGTTTATTCTTTGGCTGGTGGGTTAAGAGAAAGTGGTTCCACTGGTGGTCCAAGTACAACTACTCGTTGTCAGCTGGTTTGGATATTGGTTTGGCTTGGGCATTGTTGATTGTGTTCCTTGCCCTTCAACTTAAGGGTACTCAGATGTCATCCTGGTGGGGTGTTAATGTTGTCAATGGTACCTTGGACTCTAAAAATAAAGCTATCAGACACGTTTTGGCTAAGGGTGAATCTTTTGGACCTTCTACCTGGTAATTTGTTAATATATAAATAGTTTTTATCGTGTACAATTTAATTTTATAGAAAAAAGTTCCTGCTATCTGCGGGCATCAAACCCCATTTGCACCCAAAAAAACATCCACTAAACTAAGGTTTAAATGCTTCCAGATAAGTTATCACTAAAAACCCAACTTTTGCAATGGGAGAATAATTCACACATACAAATGCCACAATTTTTGTGTTGCATTCATTGTTCATAATCCAGTCGTTTATTCGTTGCTCGTTTTGGTCGATGCTCGTTCCCGTCGTTTACAATCAGAGCCCGCGTCTCGGAAAAAAAAAAGAGAAAAAAAAGTTTTTTTTTTTTTTCGGTTTGTATTTTGGCGACCACGATCTCTATATAAGCAATAGCCCGTTATCTGTATCTCATTACTTTCATAAATTCAACGATGTCGAGCGTTTACTACGATTATTCGTCGTTCCAGAACGCCACCACGTTTGCAGGTGTGTTTGACAACTTCAACCAGTTGGATAACTTGAACATCCTTGAAAAAGTATGGGCATCCTACTACTACTATGTTGGCAATGACTTGTTTGCAACAGGCTTTTTGTTTTTCACCCTCCATGAACTTGTCTACTTTGGAAGATGCTTGCCTTGGTACATCATCGGCAAGATTCCATACTTTCAGAAGTACAAGATCCAGGACGAAAAGATGCCCAGCGATGCTGAACAATGGGAATGTTTCAAGTCGGTTTTGACCTCCCATTTCTTGATTGAAGCGTTTCCTATTTGGTTTTTCCATCCTCTTTGTGCCAAGATCGGTATTAGCTACGCTGCTCCGTTCCCTCCCGTCACCACCATTCTTTTCCAATTAGGTCTTTTCTTTGTTTTGGAAGACACATGGCATTACTGGTTCCACAGAGGCTTGCATTACGGTGTTTTCTACAAGTACATCCACAAACAACACCACAGATACGCTGCTCCTTTCGGTATGACTGCTGAGTATGCACACCCCGTTGAAGTGGCATTGTTGGGTGTCGGAACTGTGGGGATTCCGATCGTGTGGTGCATCTTCACCAAAAACTTGCATCTTTTCACAGTGTGTCTTTGGATCACACTCAGATTGTTACAGGCCATTGATGCGCATTCGGGCTACGAGTTTCCTTGGTCCTTGCACCATTTTGTTCCATTCTGGGCCGGCGCCGACCACCACGACGAGCACCACCACCATTTCATTGGCAGCTACGCCTCGTCGTTCAGATGGTGGGATTTCGTCTTGGACACAGAAGCCGGACCAAAGGCCAAGGCTGCCAGAGAAGCCAGAATGAAGCTCAAGGCAGAAAGAATTCAAAAGAAATCCCTTTAATATTTATTCGTTGTTTTTATATATATATATATTCATCCCATAGTTTCCAACCAGCTGGCATAGTCCCTGCGTTTCTGGACTATATCAATAAAGTCAACACGAGTCACTAGTTCCTGGTAGTCACTCACGCCTATACGTTCTGAAAGCGAGACTGCTTCCTTCATCTCTATTGGTCTCAAGTACTTGTCTTTGTTGTAGATTTTGGTATTGATCTGGACGTCGTTTAACACCGAGTCGCTTTCGTGAGTGCCACTGCTAGCAATTGCATAGAATGCACCGTTTTCAACTGACTGTATGGCGCCCACAACAAGAACAATGATGCCGCAGAGCGCTTCGACGGCAATATCCAATGGCAACAAGTGCAGTTCATACGACGTTTTGATCAATTGATGAAACTCAAACGACGAATATGCAGAATGCACAAGCAACAAACTGCCAACAACATACAAAACGGACGACATTTATGCTTTTGTTATTGGTGCCTGGTGCCTGGTGCCTTTGGTGATTTTTTTTCGGTCGTGTCTCGTCACACGCAACAACTTTATCTCTAGAGTTTAAGGCGCTTCTCAGTAAAATAACGCCTAATTCTGTGGAGCGACATTCCTCACAGTTACCACCACCAATTGCCAGCTCTCCGTTGTATGCATAGCCAGTGATCTGCTTCGCACCTGAACAACTTTGTATTATTGTTTGTTTCCTTTTGTTTTCCCGCTACCTTCCGCCCCAAATCCTTTGTTTCCGCCTAGCTTTTCCCCGGACCGGCTGCCATGATCACTCCTCTTAACGAAACAGACACCGGACCTACAGAAATCACGTCCATTGACTGTAAAATCCTTCAGTTTGAATATGCCATTTCCAAGGCAGGCATGTTTCTGGCCAGTTTGAAGCGGCTCCAGGACGAATGCTCGTTGAAAGAAGACGCAACCGTCGATCTTCTTCCTCTTGTTCATTACATCGTGCTTCTTGCAACAAACTTCTTTGCCATCAACGAACCCGCATTCACCCCACGTCTAGAACTCCTTTCGAATTTCAAATTAGTCAAACCAGTGCCGGTCCCTATTTCCCCTAGTCTCAATCACATCCCATACGACCACCCCGATAACAAGGTGACTGCCTTGACCGAACTTCCAAAACCATCAGTGGGTCTAAAATGCCTCAAGATCTTGGAAAACTTGTGTCTTCTCTGTTCCCAGGGCATCCAAAAACGTCTTGCGCTTGCCAAGTCCGAAAGACAGAAGTTGGTGACAAATATGGCCTTGGCTCCATTACCAGAAGATTACTCTGCCCAAACTAAAGCACTTATCAATGAAGTGTTTAACCTGTCTGACATTGACTTGTCGCTTAAAGACCTCACATTCGCTATCCCACGCGACGAGACGACCCTGGACTCTGACTGGGTCGAAGCCTCTTTAATTGATATGGACATAAAAGTACTTTTTACCATAACAGCACTGTTACAGGAAACCTTAAATCACCTTAAACCAGAACTTATTAGGTTTAAGACCTTGAAAAACACCCAGAAAACATCAACTGTGCCTAATTTCAACTATTCGTTGCACAAAATCTTCCTCTTGACATTAAGATTGAACGATCTCTATACTTCAATTCGGAAAGTGGGAAGAAAAGTGTACTTATCGAACTTGGAACACTTGTACGATCAAAAGTTTTTGTTCCACTCAAAGAACTCCAATTACTTCAAAACCGTTCTTTTGAACAGCTTGGATGACATATTTAACACCACCAAGAAAAACGGTGCTTTAATTGCCAACATCACTCGTTTTGTGCGTCAGAATTCACGTTATGACATCACGGTTCGTAATGTTAATGACTTCAACAATTTCATCAGTCAAAGTTTTGTAACTTTGGAAACTACATTGACCAAATTCGAAGAGTTTGGCTTTAATTGGATTACCTGTGAGCTCAGATTTAGAAAAGTTTACTCTCTTCCCTACAAAAACGTGGCCGAAACATACCAGTCCATTCAGCAGGAAACGGAAGTTGTGCCAAAACTCAAAGTTGACGTCACGTCTCCTTCAGTGGAAGTAGTTGAAAAAGAGTTGAAGAAAGTGGATCTTTCAGAGCCTCCTACAACAACGGTCAGAGGATCGCGCTCTTCGTCTGTTTCCAGTATAAACAGCAACAGTTCTTTAACAAGACCAGTAGTAAGAAGAGGTTCGATATCGTCTCCAAACAGAAATTCAATTCTTGGTAGTCCGTCTAACACAACAACCACACCAACGAGAGCCAGACCCTCATCAATGATATTCCTTAATTCGAACACCTCATTGACCAAGCTAGAGTTGCTGCCTTCCAAAATCTCTGGTGAATCAAACGATGCGGTAACCACAACACCAACAGGCCGTAAGAGGTCCAATTCTCAGCCAATAAAACCAACGGTTATTCCACCAGCAGAGACCAACGCCACTCTTGGCGCCGCTTCTGCTATCCTGAATTCTAAAATCCCTGCTGTGGTCGCCAGATCACCAATTGCAACCAGTAGAACTTCTTCACCGTCTCTCAAATCACCAAATGGAACCGTGAAGCGTAGTTCTGCCTTGGCCAAGAAGCCTGCTACAGCACCACTTTCAGTTAACCTTAATCCACTCAACAAAGTTCAGAAGAAGTTGATAGCAGTTGCTGAAGAAGAAAACGAAGTCAAATCAGAACCATTGAAGCTTTCCGCTAACCAACGGTTACAACAACATTTGAGACAAGCTGCCAAGTCTGGAGCGTTGATGACACAACAGAAGGAAACATTTACGTCTGTTACGTTCGATCCTAACAATCCGTCGGCCTTCAGTTTAAGATCAGAATCGTCTTCTGCCGCTGCCGCAGCAGCAGCACTTAATTCCAAATCACATTCTACTGCTGCTACCACATCATTGAATCTGAAGTCAGCCGTTTCTTCGAATCTTTCTACGTCAACTCCAGCATCCTCTGCGAATACTACATCAGCAGCATATTCAGAGCCACCCAAACCAGTTGCACCGCGTGTCCGGTCTGCTCGAGATCAAGTAACCAGAAGAAATACGCAACGGAATAGTGCCAAAACGAATCATGAAGTCGTTACTACTTCAGATTCCTTGAGCTCACTTCCGTCTTCAACTTCTCTTTCCTCAAATGGTGCTAACTCTAAGCGAGTTCGTTTTACTGGTGTTCCTGAGTATACGGAAGCCGAAGATGCACCTAATAATTATGCTAGGAGTATTTTGAGAAACTTTGCTACATTCAAGCCCGCCAAAAGTTCAATTCAGCTACAGAAACTGGACCGTTTGCTTAGAGAAGAGAGCCTTTCGTTTAGAAAGCAATTGCATGCTCCTGTTGAAGATCCTGTTGCCCAATCACCAGCCCAAGCTGCGGCACGTTCCTTTTCTACCAGTCGACTTTCCAAGATCAAGAATCGGTTGGTGTAATTACGAAAATAAAAAAAAAGTCAGTTACGGCACATAAATTGTGTGCAGTATACGCATTGTGCGGCTCAAAAATCTTTTTTTTTTCTCTTTAAGTTTTTCAGGTTTTTATTTTGCGATGGAACGAATGGTTTGAGAGTAACCTTTTGTTTAGTGATAGAAGAAGATAAAGAATCGCAGGAAAAAGGATGTCCAGTAACGGTTCTACTAAAAGAAAGCAATTTATAATTCCCAAGAGCAGCAATGTGGTCAATGACGACGGTGTTTCTGAATGTTTCCATACCTACACAACACAAATGTATGTGTCGTTGGCACCGATGTATTTGAACAACCCGATAAACGGGATAAAGGCGCAGCATTTGGATCCATTGGTCATGACGTATTTTCCTCAAGGTAAAGGTGTTGTGTTAGCATACTCCAACATTACACTTTCAGACGATAACAGATCCACCGACTCGGAAAACAATGTCATTCAGATTGCCAAAATAGAAGGATCTTCACCATTTACATTTCTTTGGATCACGGTTGACTTGTTGATATGGAAGCCACAGGCCGGAGACGTGTTGGAAGGATACATCTACATGCAAACAGCGTCTCACATAGGGTTATTAATTCACGACACATTCAACGCATCAATCAAGAAATACAACATTCCAGCCGAGTGGTCATTCATACCAAGTCAGGATGATGAAGTGAACAGCGAGGAGGGCAACCGGTTCAAGTCTTTTGGGTACTGGGTCGATGAAAACGAAATCAAGGTCGAGGGAAAGTTAAAGTTTACTATCAAAACGATCTATTCATCAAGCAAAGTCATTTCCATTGAAGGAACTCTCATCCAGCCAGGCTCTGAACGCGACTCACAGCCGGTGGCAAGAGAACGTCGTAACTCCAACCAAGCCGTAAGCTCAGGAAAGCATATGAAATTTGATGACAACGAAGATACGCCAACTGTGACCGAGTTGGCCGAACCTACTGAAGAAGACGTGATGCCAGGCTACGATAAAAGTAGTGGAGACGAAGACGAAGATGAAGATGCTGTCGTGAATGATGATTCTGATGATTCTGATTAGTTGAAATAATAAAAGTTTTTCTATGTACATTCTGGGTCTATTTCATAGGTTTGTCGTCGTTAATCATGCGCCATATCACCGCCTTTTCCTTAGACGTTGGATGGTGATACTTTGTATTTCGTGGAGTACCGAAAAATAAACGATAAAACCACTTATTCTTCATCAAAGTGCCATTGGGGCTCGACAGATGGTGCATTCTGCGTGGGGCCTGGTTGTAACCCATCATTGTAAGTTTCTGGACCTTGTATAACTTTTTGAAGCTAGCAAAGATTATGATCAACCCTTGAATAATGGATAATGCCATGACAGCACCAAAGCCATAGTTGGATTCTTCAATGTAGTTTTTGAGGTTCATTCCATAGAAAGCAGGCACAAGTGTGGCCACCGTGAACCCCAAGGTGTATATAGTAACTTTGAGCTCAAAAAGCATGAGAGAGTTTCGGTTGGTATCCAAGATAATGTTGACAATTTCTTCTGTGGCTCGGATATCGTTGATTAATGAACCAGCTTGTTGAACAAATTCCTCGCATTGGTTGTAGTAGGATTCAAGGATCATTTCTAAATCCTCGTAGTCTTCCTTTTGTGGATCAAACTCTTTTGGCAGTGTCAAGTACATTCCTGCCAAGTCCTCGTCGTTGTCCAATACTTCTTCCAACACGTCTCTGATAAGCAAACCCTTTTGGTAGAAAGATGATAACTTTTTCAGACGAATTAACAAGTCTTGTAACCGATTTCTGTCGACCTGGTCTTCCAACTCTGACAAGATTCTGCCACAGCTGGAGAGATGCTGTTTCATGTCTGTTTCCAAGTAACTCATGATACTGATGAGGATACTTTCTAGGGCCCTAAATTCGTAGCATAATGATGAAGGAAGCTTGAGTTTTGCCTCTAAATCGTACATAAAGAGCCCCAACTTGGCTGCCAGTTCCGGGATGGAAGTGTCAAAAACCATAATGCTATCTTTCTTGATGATGGCTTTGATATGTAACAAGTTCACGAGGATGGCGTTGGGACGTACCATAATGGAGGGGGCAACGTCGATGGAAGATGTATCGATTTTGCGAAAATCTCGAGGAAACAACTCGTTATCTTTAAGAAACTGCATCTTGGGATACTTCTTGGATACGGCCATGATGTTACCGTTCTTGTCGAATATAGTGCACGAGACGTACTGGTCGTTGGGGGTGATGGGTTTCAATCTCGAGTATATGTTCTTTTCTGTGTTCAAGTCCTGTCGTACGCCACGTGTAACATCATTGATAACCACTTTCACATCATCCATGACTTCTTTAAGTGATTCCTGACGTCGGTGTTCGTATAGGTATTCTGAATCTATCAAACTGTGCGGGATCTTGGAGAATCGGGAAAGAATCTTTTTATTTCGACTTCCTGTGGAGTTGAACCGTGTCCATACACAAAGATGCTGCCCTTGCCTGCCAATAGTATGACCAGGATGTAAAATCCTGAGCAAGATTCCCTTCGTGGCCATGATTAGTAAAAGGAAATTGAGATGACAATCCAGATATAGAAACGGGTTGTGTGCAGGAAATAAGTAATGTCGTTTACAGTGGATTTTTGTGCATGTCAAATAATGTCTAATTAAGAGGATAGAAGTAAAAACCAGAATTTAATCAAAAAACTTTCTTGTAGCAGAAGGACCAAACAATTCCAATCTGAGACCAGGTAATGCTTCTTCAGACAAGATCTTCAATCTCTCTTCCAAGGTGTTGTTGACTTCAATTTTTCCAGAACCATTGATAACCACAACACCACCGGCAATATCCTTCGATAAGAAAGATTCCTCGTCAACGGTGACCTCTACAGCAAACTTGGCCTTTTCTTCAAAGTTTTTAGAGGCAATTTCAGCTGCTTCCTTGGCAACTGCAACATCGGCTTCTCTGACCTTGATGGAAACCTTTTCTTCCAATAATGCTAACAACCCTTCTTCGATCAATCCTGCCAAAACAGGCTTGTAGTCGCTTTTCTTGTTCGTGATGGACTTCAATTCGGCCTCGGCGGCCTCAAAGATCTCATTCAAGACTTCTTCCTTACTGGCAAGGATTCTCAATCTCGTCTTGTTGCCGATAGTCGACTTGGTAATCTGTTGAGCTAAAGAGGCCTTCTTTAAGTTCTGTTCGTAAGTGGCATCAATTGCAGCCGTTTCGGATCTGACAATCGATGCTTTTTCGATTTCGTACTCCTCGTCAGCCTTCAATCTGATTTCCTTAGCCTTCTCCTGAGCTTCCTTCTCAATGAAAGCTTGCATTTTGCTAAGCTCTGATTTGACCTGCGGTTAGACTTGTTTTATCTATCATCAGTAAACCATACTTACTTGTTCATCTGATAAAGACATGACTGATTGGGTGGTGTTGGTGGTGGAGCAGCAAAGTGTCGATTTTTTTTGGTTCACCAATCCGTGTTGTGCGAGACACGACCAATGATAAGAGAATACACAAAGACATACATATAAACTACTACAATTCTGATGAAATAATAGATTGGTTCGATTTTGGAAATAAATATATAAGGCTTTAAAACGTTTTCTCAAAAAAGTCTTTGGCCAATTCAACACCCAAGAAGGTGGCAGCATTGGCTGGGAACGATCTGGCCAATGCAGGGCCGACACCGGGAAAGAACGCCTTGATTCCGCCCTTTTTGTAGATATCCGAAGTAGTTTTAGCGATTGAAATACGAACGTTTGATGATTGTTGCGTTGACTTGATGGTGTCGATCGGGAACACACCCAACCACATGGCTACACCAGCAAATCCACCAGCAGTGACAATAGCAAACAACGAGATGTCTTGGCCAGGAGTTGATAATCTTTGTTTCAAGTATTCGTAAGTGGCAAAGTAAATGGCCGAACCAGGACCATCTCTTGCCAACGTGGCAGCTGAACCCTTAAAGATCGACGCAATTCCACCAGTCTGGTACATTTCACGAATGACACCGGCCATGGTCGAGTTCTTGGTCAGAACCTGCATCATGACCTTGACTCTTTCAAACGGAGCAGCTACCAATGTTGTGGGAACAGCAGAAATAAACCCTGCGGTCGAGATATCGGCAATGGTGAACTTTTCAGCAGGAATATTCTTCCACGACGAAATGATCTTCTTACCCATATCGTAACCCCAGAAAGAAACAGCAAACATCGGAGTGACACCGATAAGTGGAGGCATCACGCCTCTGTAGAAGCCCAAAGGTCCATCCTTGACCAATGTTTGCTTGATACATTCGGCAGACGAAGTGTATAATCCCGTTTGAAGACGAACCTTGACCAAGTCGAACGGGTGACCCGTCAACACAGCACTGACGTTAGTAAAATGATCAATCCAAACACAAGACCCTATTGAACGTACCAGATTCCACCGAACCCTCCAGCCCCAAAGGACTTGATGTTTTCTACCAATACACTATCGACTTCTTCCATTTTGGTGTTGATTTCTCGTTGTCGTTACTAGTGTCGCACAAAATATCGTGGGGGAATTTTCCAACCTTTAATACAACAACAAGCGCACGGGTTTTGTGCTCTTGTCCGGGGAGCCGAGGTTCGATGGCTGCAACAACAAATATGACACTGACGGTGGGGCGGAAACGGTGTTGATTTAATTTTTTTTTTTGCATCTCTGTTTTTTAACGATACTTGATGCTGATCCGTTAATAGGTCCTTGTAGTCCTATTGTTATCACACTCAATACATGTGCAACCTCGTCACAGTCATGTGCAGCTTACTTTATTTTTCCACTCGTCACAAGGTACGTCTTTTTTTGTGGGGCAACTAAATTACCGAGGAAAAATACAATGTAGTTGATTACAGTGGTCAATCATCGTTTATTCTATTCTATTTAGAAGATCCCACTCAAATTACGTAACTGGAAATCGTTCTTTAAATCTCTCACAAAGTCTTCACGTAACAGACTGAATTCCTGTACAAATATCTCTCGGTAGATCCGATAGTAGATCGCCTGCATCTTTGCCTCTATAGCCTCTAAATTCTCTAGGAGCTCCTGCTGTGGTCCCTCGATGTTGAGAATCGAAACGTAATCGACAACAAGATTGTAGTACTCCTCAGAACTGGTGATAAACTTAAATATCACCTCCAAAATCCCGTAGATCTGCAGAACATAACTCGTCTTGGTCATTTTGCCCAAGGTATTATCATTAATAAGCTTATTATTAATAATACTGTCCAAATAAGTCTCGTGCACCTTGACGATCTCATCCAATGTTAATTCGTTCATATTGTGCACAATCAAACTCGTCAGCGATTTCCGTTTTATTTCTGCAACAAACCTCGGGTTCAATGTCTCAAGAAGCTTCGACAGAACATTATTGCACCCATACTCATCTTCGCGTTCACTCAGAATCCTGTTGGACTTGAATATCTTGTTGACAATATTCTTATTATAACTGTCCTCTATAATGTCAAACGACAAGTATCCCACAAGGGCATTAAGAAATTTGATACAATTGCTCCGAATTAAACTCACCGTATTAAATGTCCTGGTAATCCATACTACCTTACGATGTTTTTGCTCGCCTCCTTGGGCCAGAGCATATTTGCTCCCAATTCGACGCAACTCGTTTCTCTTTAAATTTTGACAATCCACAAAATTATTATTCAATAATGACTGGATGTGTCTCAACCTCCACAAGAAATTAAACATCTTCAAGTACTGTATAATCTGTGTTTCAAACAAGGTCGAAATTGCCAAATCGTCTATACGATATTCGATTGTAAATACTTCCCATCCAATATTGCCATGTATTGGATCTAGAACTCTGGCATCTAGTCGGAATGCATAATCGCTATATTTTATTGATGAAAATTGAATTGATTCCGCTAATATTTTGGATAAATAGTTTGAAGATATGTTTGTGGAAAGTTCATTGAATAAACTATTGCCTTTGAATATAATGGAATCAATAAAGTCACCGTTTTGGGTCAAGTAAAACTTTTTAAAGTTGGCCAAGTGTCGATACATTTGGTTCTTCGAGCCATGGAGTGTAACTGTAAGATAATTGAGAAGTAAATGGTACTGTTCATCAACAAGATCATTAAGTGCATTAATCGACATTTTTTGTAAGCCTTGGTGGTTCTCAAGAATTATTTGAGAATATTGACTATTATATTGATTTATCCACCTTAACTCCTTGCAGTATTTGGTCAAGTAAATAAGCATTTTGCCAACTTGAAAAATTTTATAACTTAATTGTTTTGTAATGAAAAACGGTATTCTTGAAGGAATAAATTGGATAATCTCATTAAATTCATTTTTGTTAAAATCAAACTGGATAAAGAATTCGTTGTTGCTGTCTATCAATTCACCATTGATTATCCAATGTTGCAAGATCTCGTAGTATGGAATTGAAATCTTATGAAAAATGGCTTGGCTTAGCGTACGAATAGTGGTATCTCCAAATGTAGTAAGTTTGTAGACCTTGGATAAAAATTCATACCCATTCACATCATTCAAGTCTTGAATTAGGGAATATAATAATCTGAGATTTGAGATCCAGTGGAAGATGGAATCATGCACCACAAATAATGATTCTGGGATTTGTTTATTGAAAAGATCGTTGATGTGATTGACGTACTTGTTCAATTGGTATTCAAGTACCGTCAAAAATGCAGTTTTTATTGGGGAATTCAGGTATCCCCTTTGTTTGTCATGAAAAGTTGTCAAGTTTTTGTACAACAAAGCGGCTTCAAGAATACTTACCAACAACCCTGAGTAACTGTTATTGATAGAAGTAGGTAACTGTATTTGGGTATCCTGTTGGAATGATAATAGTTTTGAATCCAACCCAATGAGAGTATATGGCAAGTATGTCAATATTGTTTCTTCGGGTAATGATTCGTAGTATGGGTCAATGAGCTTGTCCAAAGTCGTCGTGTTTAATGTTCGTGTTCCAGCATGAGATGTGGGGGGATTGTGTCCATAAGGTGACGAGAGGGGAAGAGACGATCTGACTCTTGGATGGTCGGCACTAGTGCGAGAAGCATGTGGCAGATGTTCAAAAATGCTTTCTGGGCTCAATGAAGGAGATTCATGAGATTCTCTTTGAGAGGTTTGTTGAACTTGTTGTTCTCTGCCTTGATTCAATGTCAAAAAGAAGACCAAATAACTGTAAATCTGATCCGGGGTCTTTGTTTGGGTCAAGGAGTTTAATAAAAGCTGAAAAACTTGCCACTCATGCTTTCTTCCACTTGATAAGAACAAAGCTTTGTATTCGTTGGAGATCTGCGTTGTTTGTAACTGTTTCTGTTGGGAGGATAATTGTGGACTGGGGGAAACCAACAACTGGTACAAGTCATTGTTGATGCTTTGGATGAATTCCGCCCCAAATTCAGCAGGCACCAACGACTTGACCAATCTATTCGTGTATACACGAATTAGCTGACTTCGGTCAAGGGCCATTGTATTATACGCGGGTTTGTCAAACGCTAGACCAGTATTTCGCGTACAAATTTTGTTTGTTTACCTATTTGTGCGCTACCTACTGTACCATGATGGGTACTGCATTTAAAACGCAACATCACAGGACATTTTAAAAATGTCGTCGCTTTTGATATACGAAGGTTCAAATGATATTTATTGGAAAACTCACGATAGATAACTTTACTAAATAAAAAGGTTGTGAGATTGTTCTAAAAGTTGAATAGATGTAGATCAGTTCGCAACAAACACTTTTTGGTATTTACTAGTAGGCATGAACCCCCGAAGAAACACCAACAGCGTCAATGGCTGGTTCAACGACATTTGGGTGCAAATCAGCATCGGTCAATGACAACTGTTCCTTGGTCCAGATATGTTCAACTTTCTCTGTCGAAGATTCACCGACACCGCACAAGCCACCAACACTTTCCCATTGGTTGATTCTCTTCAATTCCAACTCGTTGAAAACGGAATCGAGTGCTTCAATCAAATGGTTGGAAATTTCCTTTCCGTGACCTGGGGTAGGAGTGATTCTCAATCTTTCTTGTCCAATAGGTACAGTTGGGAAGTTGATAGCCTGAACGTAAATATCGTGTTTTTCCAATAATAAATCAGAGGCCTTCTTGGTGTCAGCAGCGTTACCAACCAACACTGGCACAATGTGCGATGGGTTTGGAATGACAGGGATTCCAATCTCATTCAAGTTATTCTTGACGTATCTGGTGTTCTTTTGTTGTCCGATACGATCGCTCAAAGTTGCTCTTTGATAGCGGATGGAAGCACTGGCCCCAGCCATGACTGCAGGAGGTAACGTGGTGGTAAAGATGAATCCAGGAGCATACGATCTGAACCAATCGATAAGACGAGCCTTACCAGTAATGTAGCCACCAACACAGCCATACGCTTTACCTAAAGTCCCGGTGACCATGTCGATTCTGTTCATAACAGTTTCAACACTTGGTGAGCTGATACCGCTCTTCAAGTGGGCCTCAAAGTCCAAGTGTTCAGCAACACCAGCTCCGTGAGGACCGTACATACCCACCGCATGGACTTCGTCCAAGAAAGTAAGCGCACCGTATTTTTCAGCCAAATCACAAATGGCTTCGATAGGGGAAATAGAACCGCACATGGAGTAGACGGATTCAAACGCAATCAACTTCGGAGTATTCTTAGGATACTTGGCCAATCTTGCTTCCAAGTCAACCAAGTCGTTGTGCTTAAAGATTTCCTTTTTGGCCCTGGAGTTTTTGATTCCCTGGATCATGGAAGCGTGGTTTAATTCATCGGAAAAAATGACCAAGTCCTTGATCTTCTGGCCAAATAACGACAACACTGCATCGTTGGCAACAAAGCAAGAGGAGAAGACCAACGCAGCTTCATGTTTGTGCAACGCAGCCAATTCACTTTCCAACTTGATGGCATGGATATTGTGGCCAGCGATGTTTCTGGTACCACCAGCACCGGCACCGTACTTTTCCATGGCCTCTCTCATAGCAGCCAAAGTGTTGGTGTTTCTTCCCATTCCAAGGTAATCGTTGGAGCACCATACCATGACCTTTTCCGATTCCTCAGCAAGATGGGCTCTAGGGAATTCCTGGGCCAAACGGTTAACATTATTAAAGAAACGGTATGACTTGTCGGATCTTTTCTTATCCATTTCACCGTTCAAGAATCCCTGGTAGTCAAAAGAAGATTCTTGGGAAGCAAGGTTCAATTGGCTGGCGGTGAGCGAATCAGCACCGAAAGCATAAGGAGCGGAGTCTGCTTTGACAGAAGCAGACGAAGCAGTGGCTCTAACGGGATTAGTAGCTGAAGAGTAATGTCTCTGTTCAGAGCCAGTCAAGGCTGCGCTCATGAACGGACATTGACGGGCCTGACGAGCCATGCCGCCTGACTGTCTGCTTAATTGGCGTAAAGCTTGAACAGAGGATGATTTCACAAAGGGACAAATGGTCATTGAAGCACGAGTAAGTGATTCCATGATGGGCAATTTTTTGCTTGCTGGTCAAAAGGATCAGTATGAAAAAATACAAGCGGACTCTCGAACAGATTTATACTATTACAATTCAAAATTTTTCGAACCTATGCAAAGTCCGCAATTAGTGAGCAGACGGAAAAAGAAACAAAAAAACACAAAAAAAATTAAAAAAATATAGCATGAGAATGGGGCAGAGAGCGTGACCGGTATACAACTCAACACTTTTATAATTGTAACTTACCCACCGCCGTAAGGTGGAGATTGTATATGTTATGGGCCCCTCCTATTGGCGGAGAAGCATAACTTACCATGATATGAAGAAAAACAGAACAAGTGTACTTTTATTTAGGGAAATAAATACTAGGAACTTCCTGATACAGATGTCTGGGCATTAGCCGCTAACGGGAGAATGTTTCCTCAAACAGTAATCAATCATCGGGACTTTCCTTTTGTGTCAGGTACGGGGTCTGATCTCGACTCACATGGCTCACATACACAAAACCAAAAAAAAAGTTTTTTTCTGGTCTGATGCTTACTTAAGGATATTGAGGTCTCACGGTATTGGTCGGATACATAAACCCCACAAAATTTCCTTATGAAGCAAAGGACTTCAAAACTTCGATTGCCATTAAGTGATCCTCTTCTTGTGCCAATCCGCTGATAGTTAAGGCTCCGACAACCCCGTCAAAGTTATTTATTCTAAGTGGAATACTGCCTCCGTGCGTAGCATACATCTCTTCACTGACAAACAATGCCTCTTTCAATGACATGCCTTTTCTTCTCAACTTTTGGCCCATGTAAAAACTCGACTTTCCGAATCTGAGCACGGTGTTTCTCTTTCTCGTGATCCAATGATCATTGTCCAACTCGGCTCCATGGCCCGTAACTGTATGGAAATATGTCTGACCATTCGATAACGTAATGTCTATAACAAGCGACTTTTTGCTGTATTTCTCAATGGCCAACTTACGCGCAGCACACCCGATCTCCCATGCAACGTTGTAGTCGAGCTTCGCTAATCTGATAGCATCACCTTCCAATTCATCAAGTTGCTCTAAGGTATAGCTGTATATTTCATGAGCCATTGTGCCAATATTTTCAATTGCTACCCAATTTTGGTTAGCAGCTGTCTTTTAATATATATGTGTCCTCTTCGCTTCTACCTTCCAATGACTGGTCACCTGAGAGGTTCGCAACTGGATCAACCTTCCTTAAAAAATGTCGTGCTGATGTAATTGCTTGGTAATGACTGGACTAATTGGTGCACCTCTTTAAACTTAATGTCGCGTCCGTTTTTAGAATCCTGGTTTATCTTGTCAACTTATTGGCGCATGGGAAAAAAATATTCTGCCAAACAGCATCAGTTAAACTGTGTTTGTCTAATTCAATATTGTCATTCTTCTGGAATACTATTTGCTGACTATGATGTAATAATATACCTTTATCTAGTTGGCGTCACAATAAAATGTTTATAATCCGGTTCTAAGGGATATCTTCAACAACATAAATTGTACTGCGGATTGTTAGTATGTCATGTACATGAAAGTTACTCCTTTTAGTAACCCTTAATTTTTGCATTGGGTCATAAAACAAAGCGAGCCTATTCATATTCAATCCTTTCAAAGTTCAATGAATTTTGAATCCCATCATGAGTCTGGATACCAGACCATTCCTGATGAAAGTGGTCGGTCTGCAATGGATGAATCTGATTTGGATGATTGTATCCCTCTCGAGCCTCTCTGTACCTTAAATATCTATTTGGAATCAGAAGGATATCATAATAAAGATGACCTTACAAAATCAATGGTTAATAGAGCTAAGAAGGAAGAAGATGAACTTGAGGTGAAAGCAAAATATAAAAAGTACTCGATTGAAGAGAAGGAGAATTTCTTAGGTATGTGGGAAGAAATGCCTCAAAGATCTACTTCCTCTATTGCAAGGGAATTGGGAATCGAGGTTAGAACAGCTCAAAGATGGGTTAAAGAATACAACGATCATCCTACCGATGATGTACCAATTCCAAAAAAACGTGGTAAAGCTGCAAAACCCAAGTTAAATGACCTACACAAAGAATTCTTAACTACCATTATAGATGCCAAGGCAGATATTCTTATCGATGATATGATGAAATCTTTAGCAGATGAGTTTGATGGACTAAGTGTGACAAAGACCACAATGCATAACTTTTTGAAAAATGAATTGGTCTTCACTTTTAAGCTATCAAGAAAAGAGAGCCGTGAAAGAAACTCACCAGAATTGATTCAAGCTAGATTTGATTTCGTCCAAGCACTAAAAAACTCGGATGTCGACTACACAAGAAATTGCGTATTCATTGATGAAGCAGCATTCAATGTTATCATGAGAAGAACTGGGGGATGGTCTAAAAAAGGAACACCAGTTGTTAAGGTACCATTTACACGAGCTACAAATAAGTTCATTATCGGTGCAATTTGTTCTAAAGGTGTTGTACATTTGGAACTTAAGAAGCCTAGAGCAGTTCAAAATGAAAAGCGAGAGGCTGGCGAGAACACAAGTATAGTTTCTTCTAAAGGTACTGTCACGGGGCATTTTAAGCAATTCTTGTTAGATTTGATGTCTGAATTGGACAAACATCCTTTTCTAAAGAATTCATATTTGGTCATGGATAATACCCCGATCCACAAGAACAGTAGTATTGAAAGAATTATTAAAGCAAGAGGGTACAGAGTTCTCTATCTTCCTCCATATTCACCTGAGTTGAATCCAATGGAACAATTTTGGCATGCGATCAAGAGTAAAATAAAGAGGGACGGTCTTATGCAAAACGAGATGTTATCCCATAGGATTAGTGACGCTGCATGCAAGGTTCCCATTTATTCTATTCAAAATTCTATCCATCACTCAGTTCACTGTTTCGAGATTTGTGAAAATAAACTACCTCTTTAAAATAACCGAATGCCTGAATTTTTGATGTGCCTTTACTTATATCTCACTAAACTTCGCTAGAAATTTTCAAAGGGTATTCATATCGTGTGTGTATTTTATTCGAAACAGATATGAAATATATGTATACTAATTATGACGAAAAATCAGAATGCATTGGCAGATTACTCGATAGTGTAACGTAGAGTTCTCATAGTGAGGACGACTATTGGAATTCTCCGTGCACCAGAAATCTTCATGTGAAAACAACATTAGTTTAAATGAGGTGCGCCAATTATTCACAACTTACTGTATGTTGCAAATATTAATGAAGTCAACAATTATTTTTTTAACCGACGTCCGCGCCAAAAAATATCTCGCTACCCTCTCAAGTTTGTATCCCCTTAGATTTTCATAGAAACCTGTCCTATTTAGGGTCCCTCCTATATCTTGTCAGTTATCTTCTTTCCACAGTTGGATCAGAATCTCTTACAGTTGACAAATGATATCTTACGAGTAATATCCTTCAAGTCCGTTGTTCTGTGGTAACGGCTTTTGAATTTATTACGATAGGATAAATCAAGAGAATGCCGTAATGTCGCACTTTAATAGATTAGCACCACATATTTTTTGTTCCACACTAGATAAGTAAAATTGTGCCACAGAAGTGTATGGCGAGCAATAGGTTTTATTGATTAACTTCTAGAATCATATAGTAGTATATGATTTGGCATAATACTTGTAGGAATATTCATTGAAATAATATCTTTCTCGATCTCAATGTCTTATGTGATTGAATTAAGAATTGTTGCCTAATTTACTAATAAATTTGAAATGGAGATAACATTTCATTTCAAAATTCTGAGGGCATCTAATACTTGCTGAAGTTAAAATCGTTGCCTTAGTTCTCCAAAACATATTGCTCTGTATGGGTACATTAATATTTCTTCTTTTTTACGAGGATATTATTGTCGTAGTTGTGTGGCATTTCCCATCCATAGTAGGCGACATACTAGACGAGTTGCATGAAACGGCCCCAAGATGCAAAGGGGAATCTGTGGATTGTCTCTTTTTTCTTGTTTTTATCACAATGGTGTACGGCACCATTTTATCTAATTTGGAAGAAGGCTGCAACTCTTCCGATTAGGGGTTATGCAAGTACTATAAAAAAACCTAATGGCTCCCCTTGCAAATTTATAATACCCAATATCAGATGTCTCCATCATTTGACAAAGATAATCTGCTTGATGAAAAGGTCAACGTAAACTTGGATATAGTAACAAACTTGTCTGATGTTGAAGACGGCCAAGAAAACTACGACTACAATGATCCATTAAATTATTCCACAGTATATGTTGATGAATTTAACCCCAAAGGTTTAAGGGTTCCAACTAACGCAGAGGCCAAAACATTAAGACGAATTTTGGGAAACGCTGACTACAGAACTTATTTGATTTGTCTTTGTGAATTGGCAGAAAGAGCCTCATACTATTCTGTAACTGGTATTTTAACCAACTTCATTCAAAGACCTTTGCCAGAAAATTCTCCTCATGGATGGGGTGCACCTAAAAGTAAAGATGGTTCAGAGAATGCCGGTGCATTAAATCAAGGTCTTCAGGCTGCAACTGCTCTTACTCTTTTGTTGCTGTTCTTGGCGTACGTTGTTCCATTATATGGTGGTTTCGTTGCTGATACTCAATTAGGAAAGTTCAAGGCAATTTGGATTGGAGTTATTGCTGGTCTTGTATCTCACATCTTGTTTGTCATTGCTTCTATCCCAAGTGTCATTTCTAATTCAAAGGGTGCGTTGGGCTGTACTGCTCTTGCAATTGTGACCTTGGCTTTTGGTACTGGTTTTATCAAACCAAATTTGTTACCATTGTTGATGGATCAATATCCTCACAGTACCGACGTTGTTAAGGTTTTAAAATCAGGAGAACATGTTATTGTCGACCGTCAAAAATCATTGGAAAGAATGACTTTGGTCTTCTACTGGGCAATCAACATAGGCGCATTTTTCCAATTGGCTACTTCATACATTGAAAGAAGAATTGGGTTCTGGTTTGCTTTCTTTATTCCAATTATCATTTACTTAATCTTGCCAATTGTTTTATTCTATTTACAAAGAAAGTTGGTCAGGGAAATTCCTCAGGGTTCTGTGTTATCAAATGCCTGGAAAGTCACTCGTGTCACTTTCAAGGGTAACTGGATTAAGAGATACAGAAATGGTGAATTGTGGGAATATGCCAAACCCTCTCGTATGCTTGAAAGAGGACAAATATACTACAACAACAAAAAGAAGACACCTATCACTTGGGACGACCAATGGGTCTTGGATATTAAACAGACTGTCAATTCTTGTAAGATTTTCATTTACTATCCAATATTTAACCTTGCAGATGGTGGTATCGGCTCTATCCAAACTTCTCAAGCTGGATCAATGTCAACTGAAGGAGTTCCAAACGATTTGTTCAATAATTTCAATCCATTGACCATTATCATTTTGATTCCTATTCTTGATTACCTAATTTATCCAACATTGAGACGGTATAAGATTGATTTTAGGCCTGTCCACAGAATTGTTTTGGGTTTTGCCTTGGCTGGTGCTTCTCAAATTGCTGGTGCTATTATCCAACACAATATTTACAAGACTTCTCCATGTGGAAATCAGGCAACCAACTGTAAGACACCATCACCTATTTCTGCTTGGCAGGATGTCTCTTTGTACATTCTTTCTGCAGCTGGTGAATGTTTTGCTAATGTTACTGCTTATGAGTTGGCCTACACTAGATCTCCTCCACATATGAAGGGATTGGTTATGGCTCTTTTCTTATTCTCGACCGCGTTTGCGGCTGCCATTTCTCAAGCGCTTTTGCCAGCGTTAGTTGATCCCCATCTAGTGTGGCCATTTGCTGCTATTGCAATTGCCACCTTTGTTGCAGCAGGTCTTTTCTGGTACCAGTTCAGAAAGTTGCACATTGAAATGGAACAAGAAAGAATTACTAGAGAAGCTCTTGATCGTACAAAATCTTCAAAAGTGGTTTTAGAAGAAGTGATCTCAAACGGTGGTATCCAAGACAACACTAATTTAGAGGCTGTTACTTCGATTAAGTCTGCAGTAGGTAGATAGAAAATAGGATAATATTAAGTTCAGCTATAGTTCTGTATTCGAATATTATTAATTATTCACTTTTTTTTGCAATTTCGCACCCAAGGATTCTTTCAATGTTTTTTTTGCAACTTCACAATTTCAAAGGGGCTGTATAGTTCTTCGATTGCCAGTCCCAATAGAAAGTCAATGATTGGCTGGCGTTTGCAGGAACATCACATTGTTCAATGTAATTAAGTTTGCTCAAAATTTCACCGATGATATCTTTGTACTGTGGAAGTGGGCAAGAAAAACCTGGTCCAGACGAACACTGTTCCATTGGAATTACCGATTCGTTAATGATGTATCTAACAAAAGAGTTAGATTCACATTGGTATTTTTCAGTATAAATTCTAGCACCCTGTGGAACAAGGTATCCATGAACATACCGTCTGTTAAAATCAATACGTTCGGTTGGTAAGTTCGCTTCTGGAGTAAAAATACCCAAGGCAGATAAGTAATGGTCGATATCGGTGTCGTGAGTAAATGATAACCACACTTTATTGACAGCATTATCATCCTCAGTAAGAGCAAGTGAAGCATTTAATAAGACGGAACCAATTGGTGCAGTGCCATTGTTACCGGGCCCTTTGCTATAGTAGCTCTCCAAATCAGCACCGTATCCGTAATGAATAAAATCTTCATTGGAGAACAAATCACAAAATGGCGACTTCCCACGAACGTTCAATTCATAAGCACACATTTCAAACATCAAGCTGACATCTTTTTCTTTAATATTGAGTTCCAAGTCTTGATTTTCATCCTTAAATCTGGTTAAGATATCTGTCAAGTAAGTAGTGTTGTACTGATCGATAATCGACTGGTTGCCGTCTTCATCGTATGTAGTACACGCCTTACGTGGAGTCAACGAGTTGGCACCTCCTGAAGCATCCTCTGCCATAATGTTAAACCTCACCTTAGAATCGTCATACTGGTCACCCATGAAACCTTTTGCAAAGTACTGAGCCGTTTGGTGGACTCTGTTGGAGTTTGAAGTAAAAACAGGTAAAGTAGCGTTAGCATTATACAACTGGTCATACCTGGATCTGAATGCAGCACCGTGTCTAAGAGCATCATTAGTACCGGAGAACATACCATCAGAATTGGAAGGACTAGTCTCTAAAGCATAATCATTTGAATCAGGAACAAAGTATTCATAGTTATTGAGAAACACCAAAGATCCTTCATATTTTCCTTTGTTCTTGTTTAATTTAGACATAAGCTTTTCATACTTCTTGCCTTTGTTGGCAGTAGGAAATCTTTCACCGTGTCTGTGCAAAAGTTGAACCAGTTGCAATTGACATCCTTCTGGAACATCGGTAGAAATTCCAAATCCCGGATGTTGTATATAAGGAGCAGCACCACCCAAATATTTAATAATATTGTATTGTTCGATTGCAGCTTGTTGAGGAGTTGCCAAATCTTGGAAAGCGTTCTGTCCAACCATGAACAAACCGTTGTTGATTAACTTTGATACAGAAACCATTATAATTTATTTGATAAATT
The DNA here is from genome assembly GCA_030581575.1 of Teunomyces aglyptinius. NCBI lineage: Eukaryota > Fungi > Ascomycota > Pichiomycetes > Serinales > Debaryomycetaceae > Teunomyces > Teunomyces aglyptinius. The sequence continues at coordinate 200,564 of JAKTTR010000015.1, forward strand.
TAAATAATTGTATAGAGAAGCTTGAAATCAAGCGGTTTTTATAGTGGAATGAATCACCGGGAAAACTAGCCAGCATCAAATTCCTTTTGGCCATCTTGCTTCAGTCTCTTATTGTTGCGATGAAAACGTGGGCTGGTTTTTGGTATCTTAACCTTATGACCATTAATTTGCGGGATATCTATAGAGTATTTCCAGCAACATTAGGCGTTAACGGCATCTCGGTGTTGAGATTTAGCTTAGAATGTTGGGATCTGGAGATGTGACGTTACATTGAACTCAAAATAATTGTGTCATTATAGCAATCGCACCCGAAAGGATTATATCCGTTCGTCAGAGTATGACATCATAAAAATTAGTAACTTTTCATCAAAATACAAGCTATTCTAATTAAATAACCGAATAAACGTTAAACGAAGTGGAAGTCTAAAGAGGGGGTATTGATTGAAATGTTTATGGAACAATTCTTTGAGGGACAGCATTGTACTTGCCAGAGTCGTAGTCCCAGTAGAAAGTCAATTTGCTTGGTACACCAGATGGAACCTTACATTCGTCAACGATATTGTCCATGATCTTTCCAATTCTACCTTGAACGTAGTTATCAAAGTCAGACAATTTACACGAGAAACCAGGTCCAGAGCTGCATCCTTCAATTGGAATAACGGCATCGTTGACTATGTATCTGACGTATGATTCGTTTCCACACTTCAACTTTTCAGTGATGTAACGGCCACCCATTGGGATAACGTCGACGTGGTGATAAGTGTCCTTAACAATGACTTTGTCGTTTGGCAATGGAGTGGTCGTGTTGAACAAGCCTAAGGCCGAAGCAAACAATTCGATATCGGTGTCGTGAGTAAAGGACAAGAAGATCTTGTTTTCAGCAGTTTCGTTCTTCAACAAAGCCAAGGAAGCGTTCAATTGGATGGCACCAGCTGTAGCAGCATTGAAACCACCAGGACCAGAGTTGTAGTAGAAGCCCAAATCAGTAAAGTAACTGTTGGTAACCAATTCATCTTGTGTGAAAACGTCACAGAAAGGAGAGCTCCCCTTGACGTTCATTTCGTAAGCACAGAGCTGGAACATGGAACTGACATCACTAACAGTCACGTTCAATCCTGGGTTGGCGGTGGTGAATCTGGTAACAATGTTCTTTAAGTAAGTCTTGTCGAACTTGTTGACCCAAGAGTTGTAGTAGGTGGAGTTCCAGGCAGGACAACCCCAACGAGGAACCAACGAGTTCAAGCCAAATGAAGCGTTTTCGTCGACGATAACCTTGTTGAGCTTCGATGGGTCACTGAAGGAAGTGCCCAAGAAACCTTCGGCAAAGAACATGGCTGTTTCATAGACTCTGGCCGAAGCAGCAATAAAAATTGGCAAAGCTGTGTCGTTTTTGTACAAGGAATTGTACTTGCTTCTGAATTGAGAGCCAGCCTTGTGACCAGTGCTATATCCACTGTAGGGAGAGTCGGAGTTTTCTGGAGTGACTTCATATTCATAAAGACTCTGGTCCTTGACAAAGTACTCGTAGTTGTTCAAGAAGGTCAAGTCACCGGCAAATGTACCATTGTATGACTGCAATCTCTTGATGATTGCTTCGTAACCAAGACCAGCAGGCAAGCCAGGATATCTCTCACCATGTCTCATGTACAACTGGACATGTTCAACAGTACATTGGTCAGGAATTGCGGTATCAATACCGTAACCTGGATGTTGAATGTAAGGACCAGCAGAAGCCAAGTATTTTACGATATTATATTGGTCCTGAGCAGCCAATTCCGGGGTAGCGACGTCAATGAAATTTGCGTTAGAAGCGAAGATGAGTCCTGATGATAAAATTCGAGAAATAGCCACCATTGTAGTATAATCTTATGAATATGTTACATTGGAAAATCCAACCTTATTTATACATTGCAAAATTGCCCATGTGGGGCTATTACTTCAATTGCCTGTACAGAACTGCCCCATGTGGGTGTTCCGCCAGGTGTAGCATTGAACTAGGTTACATACATAAACGTGCATCAATACTACATGCATACAATTTCCGACAACAAGTGACTGCAGCGCAACGAATATAATATCGACCAAAGTAGATTACCCGACAGAATTGGTGAAAAAATGAGTCAAATTACAACAAGCATCGAAAAAAATAATCTTTCTGAACAATACCGGATCTTGACGTTAGAACTTTATTTTTTTGCATTCATCTCCTCTGTTTTTTTTTTAGTTATCAACCCCAACAACGGCCCGCAAGCGGCTTAGTTACCTCCTCTTAGACTTCTTTCCTCCCTTAGCAGTTTCGTTGCCGCCAGGTAAGACCAATTTGACCTTGTTCACAGTAATCGATCCAACCATTTCGCTCCATTTCGAAGCCTTGATCAATTCCCGTTCCCGGGGCCAGTCCAAGTCAATATCTGTTGAAGATAAATCCTGCTTCCGGTTGGTAAAGTACCCAATTGCATCCGTAATACTTTTCCCCTTCTTTCCGTTACCCGGCTGGATTTTCACTTTGTACTTGAATTTATTTAATGAATGCCATGGCGCAAATACCGGAACGATATTCAAAAACGTATCTCTTGGTTGAGGCTTATACAAAAACGAATCTAGAATCTCCAAATAGTTCGTAACACTCGCCTCATCTGCACCTTGCTGCTCGTCACCAATATACTTTTGGTATTCTCGTTCGTCTTGTTTTTTTCGTCTCTGTGCTGCTTCTGATTCTTGGTATTTGCTCTTTTCCTTTTCTAATGAGAGTTCTTGCTCACGTTGTTTCTGTTTTTCAAGTGCTTCAACTTGTTTCAACGTTCCCATTGCTTCCATTCTCAACTTTCTATCTTCATCGTCCTGGTCAGCATATTTGGCCATCTTCTTCATCTTAGCCTTCTTTCCTCTCACTTTGGGTCCTTTCTGAGAAGATTTATCTTTTCCTTCCGTCATCTTTAACTTCTTCATCTCCGCTTCAATCGGATCAACAAACCCTTCATCTTCTTGTTCAGATAGACTGGTAGTTTCTGGTGTAGCCAAAGATGATTTTTCTTCTTTTTCTTTTTCTTTGTCTTCTTCTTCTTCTTGTACCCTAACGATAACTCTTTCAGGCTGCTCTTTCTTTTCCACCTCAGATTCAAAATTCACTTTACCCACCATATCTTCTAAATCCTTCTTCTTGTTGTCCATTGTGACCTTAAGGCCATGCACTTCTTCCTTTGTTGATCGGATCTCACGATATTTGACACTGGTCTCTTCGTCTGCCAACAAATAAAGGCCAAATCCCATAGTCAACTGGGCTGGAGGCATGTACTTCTTTGTTCCCTTGTAGTTGAATTCACCAGGAGAAATCAAAGAACCATCAAAATCTTTCTTGGAGATCTCCGTACCGGGCATCCACCATGCCGGCGAAGAAGCCTTTTGATTCCATGCTGCAGACGTAGACAAGGCAAAGATACCCGCCTGAAATAATGTCGATGGCGGCACTCCTTCTCCACTGAATGGATTCTTAACAAACACCTTCAAGGCTCCTTCAACGTCAGAACTAACAATGTAATCATTGTCGCTGAAATGTCTGAAGTAAATCATATCCGCCTGAAGGTTATCTCTACCTGCCAAGCATAAGTACCCTTCACTTGAAACAAACCAAAAGAACTTTTCAAACCAGTACTTTGGTCTGATTTCCTTTAATGTATCGGCTTCTTTCTTTAAGGTTTTCGCCAAATCCTGTTGGATCTTTCTTTCGGCGTTCTTGAGTGCCATTCCAGTATTCTTTTCAACCTTGACCTGTTTGCTTTCAGCGCTCTTCTTTGTTTCAAAGTACAAGGCAGCATTGGCATATGGCGATAATGAAATATCAATCCATACCGAAAGTTCATCTTTCTTTGTAACACTCTTCTTTATATTCTTCCGTTTAGGTATTTCCAGATCAGACTCGCTATCCGAATCCGAATCAGAGGCCGAGGACTCAGATTCAGACTCAGACTCCGATTCAGAATCGGAATCGGAATCGGAATCAAGTTCCGGTTCTTCAGTATTTGGAAGAATAACATTGATCTTGTTTTGCATCAAGTTCAATGGCAATTTGATTGATTTGGCGGTCTTGTTACCTTTATTCTGTTCAAGCTTGATCAAACTTTCGATATTGGTCCAGTCCATCTGTAAACTAACATACTTTTGAACATATTCGGAGCACAACGAGATCAACTCTGCATGGTAAATGATAGCATCGCCCTTTTTAGAGTTGAGTTCCAGTTGTGCAACTAAAGATTGGATCTGTTTATCTCTTTCTTGTCTAGCGTTTTCCAATCTGTTTTTGGCCTGGCTCTTTTGTTGGTCGATCCGTAAGGCATACTTTACCGATTCGATTGTAGAAAAGAACGTATCCAAAGTCTTGTTGTAGCCAGTGATCTCTTCAAACTTGTAGTCCTGTTCGTTTGCTTTATATGGTTTAAACGGATGGAACTCGTCCAAAATAAATTCTAAGGTTTCATCTGAAGAATCATAGTTGTTGTTCTTTTTGGAAACAGTCCATCCTTTGGCGTCAGCATCAATTCTTGGAGCCGTGAGTAGAATGTAATCGTCCTCTGACTTGTTTAGGATAGAAACAATGGCGTCAAGTTGGTCACCATCTTCAAAGCTTAAGCAACTGAGACTTGAATCAATGCCATTCTCGTTCAAGTTCTTTTGGATCAAGTCACTGGATAAATGGCTGGCGTTGACAAAAAGAAGTTTATGGAGCGAGTAGACCTTGTTCTTTTTACCGGAAACCGGGGTTTGGGTGACTCTTTCTTTGTGAGCAGCGATCCATTGTTTAATAATGTTGGACGAGTACAGTTTTCTTGAGTACTCGAAATCAGATTCAAAGAGCGACCGATCAAACATGTTATATGTTTCGTTGACGGCATAGCGGTCGTTTTCTCCCTTTTCACTGACCAATCTCTGGAGAGAAAGGATCTTTCTTTGGTCATCCAACAACACGATGTTTCCAGCACTGAAGAATTCTAGAACCAAGTAGTACATCCCATCACTGAACTCCAAGACCAACACACGATCGTTTCCCACTTGTTTGATACCAGAAAGACGTCTTGACTTGAGATGTTTGCGTAACTTGGTGACGAAATTGGATGGAGTCTGGGTGACTGGCCGATCGAACAGAGTCAAATGGACACGATGTCCACAGTCCAACACCAAAACCTTTTTGGAATCAGGAACTGAAAACTTTAACACAAACTGACGTGGCGAAATGGCAGCATTCTGGATGGTTTGGAGCCGATAGTTCAAGATCTCGGAATGGAGTTCTCGTGTGACCACTTGCAAATCGAGCGCTGTGATTCGTTGCTGGATAGTTAGTAACGTACGTGAAAACTCGCCAAAGAAACAGAACGCAGTACTGGTTCTTTCAGGCCCCAATCCTTTGTGGGTCTTACCTTCATTACTGTCGTTGAAATGAGTCGTTGAAATAAATCTACAAATCTTTCACTCAACCAATATGCATTACCCGAAACTTTATCAACACCATGGAGAAGAAATTGGCCCCATTAATCGACGCCATAAAACTGGGAAAGAAAGTGACGTTCTTCAATGGTGCTGGTGTGTCCACCAGTGCTGGTATCCCCGATTTCCGGTCGCCCAAAACGGGTCTCTATGCCAACTTGGCGCGGTTCGAATTACCGTACCCTGAAGCTGTGTTTGATATCGATTATTTCCAGGAAAACCCCAAGGCGTTCTATACGTTGGTTGGTGAGTTGTATCCTGGAAAGTTTCGTCCCACCAAGTTCCATTTTATGGTGAAGGTGTTTCAGGATAAGAACCAGCTCCATCGCGTGTACACCCAAAACATCGACACATTGGATCGAATCGCGGGCGTGGACGACCAGTACATTGTGGAGGCACATGGCTCGTTCGACAAGAACCACTGTATCGATTGCCACGAAGAAATGTCTAATGAATTGTTAAAACTGTTCATCGACAAGAATAATATTCCTCACTGCACCAAGTGTTCCGGTTTGGTAAAACCAGATATCGTTTTCTTTGGCGAAGGATTGCCTGAACGCTTCTTTGACTGTTGGGACCGCGATGCTGACGACGTGGAAATTGCTATTGTTGCGGGAACATCGTTGGCAGTGTATCCGTTTGCTGGGCTTCCTTCTGAAGTGAACAAAGATACGTTGCGAGTGTTATCGAACCTCGAGACGGTGGGTGACTTTAAAGTAGGAAAGAGAGCTACGGATATCGTTGTGTTGGATGACTGTGACACTTTTGCAGAACTGTTGTGCAAAGCTTTGGGGTGGGATGACTTGTTGGAAGAATACATGAAAGAGAACGAGAATGACGAGCAAGATAACGAGAAAGATGATGATGATGATGATGATGATGATGATGATGATGATGATGAGAATGAGGACGAGAATGATGATAAGAAAGATGAACAGGTGGATACTACACTCGTGGAGAAACTTGCTGGGTTGAATATGAAGTAGGGTTGGATATGCAATAACTACTTCTTTCGATAAAGCCTATAAAAGAAACGCATGTTTTCCAATTTCATTGGATACGATACTTGTTTCTGTTCGATTCTGTACCAGCAGCTGTCGCTCTGTTCCAAGATCTCCCATGCACCGTCGTCGTCGCCTGGTTTGCCCACGAGCACCATATCCACGAGGAATTGAACCGGAAACTGTTTGGAGCCAATGGTGATGTTGGAGTACGAGCCTGCACTTTCGGCAATTAACAAGTAAGTACCAGCTTTACAGTTGTTGTTTAAGGAGTGCAAAAATTTGATTGTTTCTGGTCTCTTTTCGATAAAGAGTTCGTTGGTGGTGAACATGAGCGTGACGAGATCTTGCTGGGCCAAACGGGCACTAGATGTCGACAAGATATCGTCATGAATGAAGTTCGTGGTCAACTTTTCGGGATGGTAGATCCAGTTTTGTTTGATGTGCGTGGTAATGGTATCGGTGACATGGGACCAATCGGCAATATCAATGACGTTGAGTGTGAGTTGGGACGGCGACGACGAGTTGTATTCCTTGAGGCGACAGAAGACCGACGCCAAACCCACAAGTTCCAGCGCAGCACCTCCACCAACAAGAAGCACCTCAAGCTGCTTTTCAGGCTGGCCTAGCAACTGGCGAACAGGGACAAGCGATGCAAAGAGCGATGCGTAGCAAAGTGCGCGTGCCGGGGTCCATCTTGACGTGTACGCGAACCGCTTTTCGTCCGAATCAAACGCATTCAAGTAATCCCGTTCATATAAGGCACCCTTGACCTTCTGGATATTTTGGTGCAAGTCCGGCGACTCCAATACCTCGCCGAACCTCTGGAGAAAAAGGTCAATGATTTTGGTACTGCCGAGCGAATAGTTATCGACATCAAAAGGAATCGATGCTGTTGTATCTATGACCACTTCCTGTTCATTCTGGTCACCTTCATCGAGTCTTTTGTTCTGAAACCGTGCAATTCGTCTGCTCATCCTTTAAAGAGGGCTGGTTGGATTTGCGGGTAAGCGCATCGCATCTAAAAAACAAACATTTCATTTTTTTTTTGCCTCAAGAAAAAAAAAGTATAAAAGGACCACCAGGCCCGCACTTTTCGTAATCCTCTTTACTAATTACTATCAATCTGTGTTGCGGTGGACACTCAGAGAAAAGCATGGATTCGTCTTTGTGTTTCTTCTGTAGACGTTTTCCGTAGCAGTTCGGCGCTCGTGAAGCAAGTTTAATGTTGGTGGTCCGTGATGGTTCTATTCCATTTAGTTAAGCAATTAATCTCCGTCAGGTCTGTTTTAACGTTGCCTAATTTCTACTGGTCCTTCTTCGGAAGTTGAGCGGATAGAAAGTAGAATACCAGGACTTGTATGGATTTGGGAGGAACTGAGGACCTCACAACAATGCTCTTCTCGGAGAGTTATTTAACAGAGCAGCTCCGTCGACAGATTGTAGAGTAAGCGAATTGGTCTTGAGCTTTCTTGTTTTTGCAAAAAAGTGAGATGAGCTCGGCCGCCTGTGTTCGTAGCAACATATTCCTGTACTCTGTTTAGGCCCTTTGTGGCCATTGACAATTTGAGTAAAACCATGTTGCGCACATTCATTGTGTAAGAAATGTAGTCGTTTTGTAATTTGTTCCTTTTTCAAGTGTACTTGGTCACGTGTTTTCTATGATCTGAATTCATATTCCAAAGCCTGCAACACTACTACGAAACCACAACCGGATAATGGAACCCTCGTCGTTGTCCGAGCCCACTGTTCCATATACAGACACAAGAACAGCTCCGACGCGTCTTCGACCAATCAGCGACTTTGGTACGCGTGTGGGTGTTGGAACGTTGCCCAGCTTGCCGGATCTCTTGCAGAAAGACACACCTGTTGAAGAGCCGGTTGTTGAACACGAGACCGAGAACAGCTACGTCGAGTTTGATTTCAGTAACTCTCGCGATGACAACACGGGCATTGAGACGTTTTCGGAACGTGTGATTGGCCAACTGTCGCTATCCCAACAACCACCAGCATATATGGAAACCCCAACAGCCGAACGACAGGTGTTGCTTGAACCACCGCCGGATGATGACTTTTTCAGCATGAAATCCAACTGGAAGTCGATGAAAACCATCACAGAACTCGACTACTACAACGAAAAGGGCGAACTTGAGTTCAAGTCCAACAACGAGTTTGACCATTCCCATTCGGGAGTAGCATCGTACGGATATACCAAGATCGATACCGAGGAACAGGTGGCAAAGTACTCGGTGTTGGACAAGAAGACCGACTTTTTGTTCAAAACAAAGAAAGAAGAAGATAACTATGCTGCATACCGCAAGGAAGACTTGTTATTAGAAGACGGCGAAGACGAACTTGACGAGGACGATGACCAGCTTGATTCTGGTGAAACTTTGCGTACCACCAAGAACATGCTTTCAGACTCACAGAAGTTTGCTTATGTTGGGATTTCCAAGCTCCTTACGGTGGATATGGCCACCGATTTGGCCAAACTAAAGCGATCATCAACCAATCTGGTAGCCAAAACTCTCAGCTCGGGCCAAAGAAACTTTTCCAACTGGACATCGTACATTATGTCCAAACTATACGACCATTTGGAGTTGTCGTCGGAAGAAAAGACAATGATTGAAAGCTTGAGTCTTCATGGCTTGGAAGTCGGCGATTTATCACAAAGTTTCGACAACGATCAACTCAACAACGAGCTGAAACAGGCAATGGAAGATATGTATCCTGGCTTTGATTTGAAATGGGTTATTGTTTGCGATCTCTTTCTTCTCTTGTTGAGCGACGGATACTACGATTGTCGTTCGAACACTCTTTTAGTGAAGTTTGCCAAGTCGATTGGAATCAGTGAATTGGAGATTCTTCAGTTCCAAAGACGACTCATAGAAAGCTTGGAGATGGAATTGAAAGAGAAGTCGATTGAAAACAAGGACGAACTCTTGGACGATCGGCAGTTTATCGACAAATATATCAAGAAAAACAGAAAAAAAAGACTTGCATTTATTGGTTTGGCTACTCTAGGCGGAGGTTTAGCCATTGGGTTATCGGCTGGATTGTTGGCACCGGTCATTGGTGCTGGTTTAGCGGCTGGTCTCACGACAGTCGGGATTACGGGAACAGCCAGTTTTTTGGCTGGGGTTGGTGGTAGTGCCATTATTACCACGGGAGGTATCATTGCCGGAGCACAGGTTGGTTCTAAGGCTGGAGCACGAAGAGCTGCTGATGTCAAGACGTTTGAATTGAAGCCGTTACACAACAACAAGAGAACCAACTTGATTATTACTGTCAGTGGATGGATGAACGGTAAGCTCGATGATGTGCGGCTTCCGTTCTCTACCATTGATCCCGTGATGGGAGATATGTTCTCATTGCTTTGGGAACCCGAGATGTTGCAGTCGATGGGACAGACGATTGGGATCTTGGCCAGTGAAGCGTTGAGTACGTCTATCCAACAGATCTTGGGAGCCACCATCTTGACGGCATTGATGTCTGCCATCCAGTTGCCGATGGCGTTGTCGAAACTTTCGTATCTTTTAGATAATCCATGGAGTGTTTCGTGTGACCGGGCATGGAAAGCTGGTAAGATCTTGGCCGATACGTTGATATCTGGTAACATGGGGGTTAGGCCCATAACATTGGTTGGGTTTTCGTTGGGTGCCCGTTTGATTTACTCGTGTTTGATTGAATTGGCCAAGAGAGGTGGCTATGGTTTGATTGAAAACGTGATTATACTCGGTACTCCTGCCTCTGTCAAGCTTGACCAGATGGTGCTAGCACGCTCTGTTGTTAGTGGCAAGTTTATCAACGGATACTCCGAGAAAGATTGGATCTTGGGGTACTTATTCCGGGCAACTGGTGGTGGGTTACTGGCGGTGGCAGGTCTCTCGCCAATCAAGGACGTAGAGGGGATAGAGAATGTCAACTGTACCGAGTTTGTTGAGGGTCATATGTCGTACAGACAAGCCATTCCCAAGATCTTGCAGGCCATTGACTGGGAGGTGTTGAGCGAGGAGTTTGCGGAGATTGAAGAACCAGACCCAGAGCAGGGCGAAAGAACAAGACAGTTGATTCTGGAGTTTGACGAGGCGCGGGCCAAGATGAAGGAAGAGATGAAGACAGGAGCGTCCAACAAGAAGACATGGCGCAACTGGTTCAAGCCCAAGCAGAAGGATTGGTGGGAGATGTATGAATCAGAAAAGACCAAGAAAGCAGCAGAAGAACCAGAAGAGTATGATGAAACTACAGATACGCCTGGTGGGCCAATTTTCGATGTGGGAGCTTTGATGAATGAGGTTAATGATATTGAGAATCAGACACAAGCAGAACAGCAGCTGCAGCTGCAGCAGGTCAAAGTTGACGTTGTACCCTTACGATTGAATGAAGAAACAGAATCAACTGCCATTGTGGAGCTGGACCCAGTCCGAGGCCAGTGATGGCTATCTTCAGTATTTACGTTTAATTAGTGATATAATTTACGCTGAAATCTGGGGTCCGTGTAATTGTGAGGCCGAGTCCGATTCTTTTTTTTTCAACAGAAAGAATTTTGACTCACCCACGATTCCCATCTCGTTACAAATATGCCTACCATTCCCGTTGATAAGGCCGATCTCTTTAAGCTTATTGGCAGAGAGTACACCACTGAAGAATTTGACGAGTTATGTTTTGATTTTGGGCTTGAATTGGATGAAGATACCACCGACGAGTGTGTGGGAGACGAGAGACCACAATTGAAGATCGAGATTCCTGCCAACAGATACGATATGCTTTGTATTGAAGGGATTGCGCAGGCGTTGAACGAGTTCTTGGGCAGATCGGACGCACCTAACTACACACTCAAGCCTGCGACTCCAGAGATCACCATGACCATCAAGGAATCGACACAACAAGTGCGTCCGTATGCTGCTGGTGCTATTTTGAGAGGCGTTACGTTTGACGAGAGACGGTACCAGTCGTTCATTGCGTTGCAAGACAAGTTGCACACCAACTTGTGTCGGAATAGAACATTGGTTGCCATTGGAACCCACGACTTGGACACCTTGACTCCTCCTTTTACTTATGAAGCGTTGGACCCAGCATCGTTCAAGTTTGTTCCCTTGAACCAAACAGTGGAAGTCAACGGGCACCAATTGATGGACTTCTATGAAAAGGACAAGAATCTTGGCAAATACTTGCACATCATCAAAGACTCGCCTGTGTATCCGCTTATCTTGGATGCCAACAGAACTATCTGTTCGTTGCCACCAATTATCAACTCCAACAAGTCCAAGATCGGACTTCACACCAAGAACGTTTTCATTGAAGTTACAGGAACGGACAAGACCAAAACAGACATCGTCATCAACCAGATGGTGGCCATGTTTGCGTGCTACACTGCTGTTCCGTTTGAGATCGAGCCATTGCAGGTTGTTTCTGAGCACAATGGCGAGAGCCGTGTCACTCCTCAGGTTGCATCGAGAATCACCCAGGCCGAGATTGCCTACATCAATTCGTGTGTTGGATTGAAATATAGCGGAGACGAGCTTGGTGCGTTGTTGAAGAAGATGTCGTTGAAGGCCACGACCAGTGCCGACGGCAAGTTCCTTGATGTCGAGATCCCTATAACCAGATCCGATATCTTGCACGAATGTGATATTATGGAAGATGTTGCGATTGCGTACGGCTACAACAACTTGGTGAAGACTAAGCCACAGAGCGACTCGCTTGTTGCACAACCCTTGCCAATCAACAAGGTTGCCGATATATTGAGAATTGCGCTGGCACAGGCAGGGTATGTTGAAGTGATGCCCTTGACGTTGTCGTCGCACGACGAAAACTTCAAGTTCTTGAGAAAGGCCGACGACAACACTACTGCTGTCAAGTTGGAGAACCCCAAGACGGCCGAGTACCAAGTTGTGAGAACGACATTGTTGCCAGGGATCTTGAAGACGATCAAGGAGAACAGAAAGCACTCATTGCCAATCAGAGTGTTTGAGAGCGGAGACATTGTTTTGAAGAACCCCGAGCTCGAAAGAGGTGCGTTCAACCAACGTAACTGGGCCGCAATCTACGCCGGAAAGACGTCCGGGTTCGAGTATGTTCAAGGTTTACTTGGTAAGATCATGCAAACTTTGAGAACACCATGGTTGGAGAACCCTGCTGAAAACAAGTCGAGAGGATACTGGATCGAAGAGGATACGACCAACACGACGTTTTTCCCAGGAAGAGGAGCCAAGATCTTTTTCCGTGATGTTGACGGTGGAATTGCGCAACATGTTGGTGCCATTGGTGTTTTGCACCCCGAAGTCATGACACAATTTGAGATTCCATACGCTGCTGCTGCTGTGGAGATAAACGCTGAGATCTTCTTGTAATGTAGAATCCTGATAATACACACCCCTGTTTCTAATAGTTGCAAAATTTAAACTTTTTGATGTTGCAGTCGCCAAAAAAAAAAAAAAAAATGCTAGGGTGGTTTATTGGGTTGCGCACGACTTTCGTTTTTTTTCCCAGTCGACCTAAAAGATAAAATATGGCCTGGCAGGTTCGGGTAGAGGGTGTTTGAATAATAGTTGAGCATACTATTGTTGTACAGTCATAAAAAGATACGAAAGTCATATACATAATCACATAATGTCAGGAAGTGCAGCACCATCGAGATCGTACGATATGATCATGAAGTTGTTGTTGGTTGGCGACTCTGGTGTTGGCAAGTCGTGTTTGTTGTTGAGATTTGTGGAAGACAAGTTCAACCCTTCTTTCATCACGACAATTGGGATCGATTTCAAGATCAGAACGATTGAGTCGAAGGGTAAGAAGATCAAGTTGCAGGTGTGGGACACTGCTGGCCAGGAACGGTTCAGAACCATCACCACGGCGTACTACCGTGGTGCCATGGGGATTGTATTGATTTACGACGTGACCGACTCGAGAACGTTTGAAAACGTTGACAACTGGTACCAGACCGTCACTCAGCACGCAAACGATGACGCACAGATCTTCCTTGTCGGCAACAAGTGTGACGACGACGTGAATAGACAGGTTTCGAGAGAACAAGGCCAGGAACTCGCGTCCAAGTTAAACATTCCATTCTTGGAAGCCAGTGCCAAGAGTAACGAAAATGTCGACTCGATCTTCTACGAGTTGGCCGGAATCATCCAGGACAAACATGTCCTGGAAACCCCCCAGCCTGCTGGTGGGATCAACGTGGCCCAAGGAGGTTCGGGTGGAATCAAAAACGGATGCTGTTGATTTCTATCTTCCAGTTACTCTATCTATGTTGCTGCTGTCTGGTTCCGCTAGGTTTATTTCTCTAATTTAATTGTGACTCTTTTTAAATGAAAATAACTACGTCAATCATTTGTATTACTTTGTTACCTAAATCTTCTTTCCAAAATACACCCATTGGTCTTCTAATGGCTTCTCTTCCAACTCTTCCCAGACCTTCATCTGCGCCAACTCCTTGGCCAAGTTCAACTCTTCGTGTGCTTGTACAACAATCTCTTCAATTAACCCTCCTCCAATCTTGTTCTCAATGTTTTCTGTAATCTCTTCCGCCTCAACAATCTTCAATCTGTTCTTCGTCAACGCCTCAACTGACTGCCTATAGATCGACTCGGCTGGGAACTGCTTGTCCAACACCGTCAACGTATGGTTGTACAACGCAATCAATGCTGGTCTTGGGTTTGGATGCTGGTACAACCCAGTGAGCCCAGTTGGATATCCCGACGCAGACTTCACCAATACCTCTTCGACTTGTCTTAAAACACGCGTGTATCTCATCTTCGGTAGTCTTTCGCTCTCTTACGAATTATTCACTTTTGGTTGGTCAAAACGAAAAATTGATCGAAATCTGTAAAATTGCAGGTTTGCAGTTTATTCAATGTTTTGCATATTACAGATTTGTATATATATATCGCTGGTCAACTAGAAATCACCACCATCGTCAAAACCACCGTCGTAGCCCTGGTCGTACCCATTGTCGTAGCCTTGGTTGTACCCCTGGTCATACCCTTCCTGTCTCTCGTGGTCTTCCCAGCCATTGATAGCATTGCCCAAAAGCATACCACCCAACAAACCTCCTCCAACACCCAACGCCATTTTTCCCATACCACTGCTCTGTTTCTGCGGTGGTGGCTGTTGGTACATCTGCTGCTGTGGTGGAGGATATCCATAGTTCTGTGGTGGAGGGTAGCCGTAGTTCTGTGGTGGCGGTGGTCCGCCGTATCCCCCTGGACCACCATATCCTTGTGGGGGTCCACCGTAACCCTGTGGGGGTCCACCGTAACCTTGTGGTGGTCCACCGTAGCCTCCTTGACCACCGTATCCTCCTTGGCCTCCATGACCATATCCTTGTGGAGGACCGCCTCCGTAGCCCTGTGGAGGACCACCACCACCATATCCCTGTTGGTACCCTCTGTCGTGTCCTTGGGGTGGCTTGGAGGTGTTCTGTTGCTGTTGCTGTTGTCTCTGTGGAGGCAGTGCTTGTTTTCTATCGCCACCATGGTTCAGAGATTGGCCCAGCGGACTGTATGCTGGAGGGGCGACGTCGTCAGACGACGATGGTCCGCCCGTTTTGGTGCCAGGAGGCGCCTCCCATTGGGATTTCTTGGTGTTCAAATTGACGTAAAAGAATGTTTTGTACTTTTCATCATACTTGGCCACCCATCCGTCAGGAACATTGGGTGGATTGTGAGGATCTGCTGATGCCATACGTTAAAGAATGTTGTACGAAATTCACCATCGTGTAAATTGTCCAGATCGAGGCTGAGGAGTAACGACACGTGACACGAGGCGGCCTGTCACTCGCTAAGAAATTATGACATTTCTTTTCCCCGCGCCCCTTTTTCACCTGGTAACCAAGAGCAACTCCGAATCGGTTTTATTCTTTTCCAAATATTTCATTTATAATCTCGTCAAATATCTCGAAAAGAACATGCCGGTTCAAGTAATCGTTCTGTAGCATTCCAAACAACTTCTGGTACGCGTAGTTTGTATTGGCTGTTCCAAAAACCTTCGAACATGTTTCGCTCATAAACATCTCCAAAAGAATCATGGCTTCTTGTCTCGTTGCTGTTTGCTGGTAAAAGTTCCGTAGCACTGGGGGATCCTTAAACTTGCCGTTGGGGAAAAGGAGTCCTTTGACCATAATCAAGAGATCCAAGATATTCTCCTCGGTTTTCAACTGGAGATTGATCTGTTCATTAACCTTCTTCTCAATTGTAGTTCCAAACATTTGCTGCAAAATCACAACCAATGCCCGTCCTCGTAACCAACTTCTCGAGTTATTAAGCCGGAAAACACTTATCAAGATGTCACAGATCGGCTTCACAAAGGCCTCCTTGCTACCAGGCTCGTCAAACAGCCTCAATTCCTTCTGCATATCTCTCAAGTTCTCTTTCATCTCCACCAGCTCCAAATCACTATATCCAACCTGTGGACTGGCTGTGACTTGCGAAGTGGGTGCTAATCGACTCGAAATACTGTTGTATAAACGATTGGCCACCATCTCGACATTATTCTTCGGCTTAACCTCACCTACATTGATCTTCTCCTCAAACGGCTGGTTCTTTCGGATATTAAAGTTCTCGGACGAAAGAAACAGACGAAACGCTTTATCAGAACAAACGTCTGGAATCTTGATGAGCTCTTGCAAATACTCTTCCAAACTTGCCTTTCTCATCTCAACCAACTGCTGCTGCTGAAACTTCAACACCAGCACAGTTCTCTTGGGGAACTTGATGTTGGTTACTTGCGGATACCGATACTTCAAGTACTCGTTCAACTTGAAAAACTGACTGAATCTCCGAGCAACAATCCAACCAGCAGTAACCACATTTGTGTCTTCACTCGAATACTTTTGCACCTCAACAATGTACAAAATGAACTCTTTGCCATTCTCATTGCCACTAATATATGACTGAATTGTCAATTGCGACTTGCCAAACAACGAATTATCATTTTCTTGAACAATGTACTGTTGCTTCTGGAGCTCTTTCTGGTCAATTTCTCGCCTTAAACTCACGATTGATTTTCGAAGCACTTTTAAGTCAGAAACGTTATTGGTAAGCTCTGCCTTTTTCACTAACGGTTCCAATAGAATCATCTGCTCGTTCAATTTCTCGATATCGTCTGTTAACTTGTGGATCTTTTCCGAAAGACTCAAATCACCAGGCGCCGCAAAGAATACTTGTGAATCACTTCCATCTTCTTCTGTCATCGAATCTTTGAGGTAAGACCCGGTTTCAAGCGTCATTGAGTCCGTATCCGTTTCAGAGTCGTCGCTTGAATCTTCAAATAATTTTGTATGACGATTGGTGTTCGGCGTGGAGTCACTAAGATCTGTTCCAAACAAGCTCGTGGTTTCTCCAAACAAATTCTTCTTCATGTTAATGGTCAGCAAAACATTGTTATTCAAATCATCTGGCAAATCAATATTAGAGCTCTTTTGAGCATTTGGTTCTTTGTCTGGATGCTTCATGATTTGAGTGAATGCATTTTCAACGGCCCTCAACACTTCTGGAGTGACATCTTCATCAAAAGATGGATTTATCTGACTTTCCGTCTTATTTTGGATCTTTTCTTCAAGATGAACAAGCTTGGAAAATAAGCTCGATTCTTTGAATTTCACAAAATCATTAGTATCCAAATCTTGATAAACATCTTTCTGTAATTTCATTAAAGACTGTCTGGATTTCTGGAATAACTCATACCGTTTGGAATTTTCCTCGTTATTTGATAAATCGTTCAACAATTTCTTCGTTTCCTCATCCATGAGGCTGAAAAACTTCTGTCCGATTTTGATGATATCACCAACGCTGGAAAATTCCAACGATAAAGATAAATCAGTACGACCATCATCATTGATGAACGAATCCTCAAGGGGAGCCTTGATCATCTCTACATCTCGCCAGAATTCAAGTAGGTCTTGCCTGTTTTGATAGCCCAAATATTCAGAGAAGCACTTGACAGCAGATACATTGTTTAGAATATCAATCAAGTGTATGTCTCCTGTAGAAGACACAACAGACACAAGATTTGTGTGCTGGTTTTTCAAAGCACTCTTGAGCAATTGAAGTCTTTTAATCACCAATTTAGTTTTCTCAGACCTTGATATCTTGGAAGCAGTTGCCAATTGAAATGCAATATACTTTTCGATTTGAATGATTTCTTCAATGGAATTGATAGATGACACTGAAGTTATCATATCCTTAATTGTTTTCAAGCTCATGTCTTCAGAAACGGTAAATCTGGTTTCCAAGCCTTCAAATTGGTTTCGCAAGAGGTTTAGCGAGTTTATGGAAGTCTTGTGGGATATTTGTTGTGTATGTTCTTCGAGAGCAGCTCTCAATCGCTTGACTTGATCCCGATGCTTTAGGTTGTCTCCAATAAGTTTGACAATCATTAGGTTATAGAAATCACTCTCGCCCACCATGGCAAAGATACTGGTCAAGATGGTGCAGGCGACGATCTCGGTTACTATGGATACCGATAAATCGCTGAGACGTTCGTTTTCTGATAATATCAAGGGAAGAATCTCTGCCATTTTGTTCCTTAAATACTTCTTTTCATTGACATTAGGAGCGTCTGTGGTGGATAATGTTACCCCTGTATGAAGACGACCACGGTCGTACTGTTTGGCCACGGCCAAGTGGAAATCAGATGAATTCTTTTTGCTGATATTTGTTTTTGTCTTTACCAATTCCTCTGCTTTTACAAAGTTCTGAAAGTGTTCCTGGAGAACAGGAATGATTCGTGACACCACTAACTTGGCGATATCGACTTTGACGAGCAATTCTTTTAATCGAACCACGACTGATTTTAGTTCAAGCTTGACACTTTCCTGAAAATTTGTAGATGAAGTGATATTGTGGACCCAGCTGTCTATAAATTCGTGGATAATCAAGTTGATAAGATCGTCTAGGGTTTCTGAAATAAGGAACGATTCTTCGAAAATAGGCTTATTCAATCCTTCCTGGTCCGATTGGAACAAATCAATTTCCTGTTTCCAGTTATCAACAAACAAGAAGCGTCTTGAAACAGGTTTCTGAACTGGCCTTTTCCCACTGGTACGTATACTAATGTAGCCAAGCAGAATCACGGGTATCATAAATCCCACACAGAGTATGATCCAACTAACAAACGTGTACCGTAAAACATACCAAATCACTACCAAGTAAGCAACTAACCAACTTCGCTTTATCAACAAGTTCGTCCCGTACATTGCTTATAGATTAACATATTACTTTTTAAGGTATAAGTTGATTCTCGTTAAAATGAAAATATTACACAAAAAAATATGTTTTATATACTTTCGTATTAAATTAATGTGTAGACTATAAAAGGTTTCCTATGAATCCTCAGTCAATGCTATTGGGTCTGGTTATTGCTTTACAAAGTCTTGGTTTTTTTCTTGCTTTCTATCGTTTTTTTAATCTTTTCTTTCTTCTTCTCTTTATTCTTGGTGCTTGATTTCTTCGGTTTCTCCACTCTCGATGTCTTCTTTTTATTCTTTCCTATGCTTAGTTTCTCTTTCTTCTCTTTCTTCTCTTTCTCTTTCTTCTCTTTCTCTTTCTTTTCCTTACCTTTCTTCTCTTTTCCCTTCTTTTCCTTTCCCTTCTTCTCTTTTCCCTTCTTTTCCTTTCCCTTCTTCTCTATCTTCCCCGTTCCTTTATCTTTCTTCACTATCTTTTGCATATCCTCAATTACTTTCTTGGCATCAATTTCTCTATGTTTTTCCATCATTTGTTTGGTCTTTCCAAGCGTTCCTTCAAGTCCAACACCACGAACAAACATTCTGTATAACGGCGAATTAGCTTTTCTGACATCTTGCTTCACCTTATCTATATTCTGCTGAAACAGAACTCCTCCTTTGGTATTGTTCACCTCCAAGTTCTTCAAATGCCCATCAAAGAGCCGATCCCACCACATATCAGCATCGTTTGTTCCACTTCCAAGACCCTTCGTATCTTTTTTATGCTTGACTAGAATGGGTTTCTTAAGCCCTCCCTTCTGTAACGCTTCTCCTTGCTTCCATCCAAACGACTCCAAGTACCCTATTGCATTCATGGTTCGCTACACAATTAGATAATAGATTCTCTATAAAAAAAAATATCATATTCCATCTGGTTATGAGCGCGCGGGTCTCTCCAAACAACTTTATCAAAAAGCAGCTATCAACACCTAGCAAAACGAAAGCGAGTGGAAAATGGGTGGATTTGAGGAAGAAATCGAAATATTAAGACGTGAATTGACAGAATCACCATATTCCATAGCCAAGTTTGATCGATTGGTTGCAATTTTACGGCTTGATCTCCCTTTAAATGTCACTCAAGTCAATGATGTCAGAAAACAGAAAGCTGTACACTACTATCCCACACTGATAGAGCTTTCAGAATGGCTACAGGATATAAATAGTGTGACTGAGGAGAAAGAGTTACGGTACGAATTGCTCGTGGAGTTTTACAGCACAGTGATTCAAGATTATCCTACCGTGAAGTACTGGACAGGCTACTTGGAAACAGCCACAGATATTCATCGAGAATCAGAAGTTCTTATCAGTGAAAGTACTCTACAAGAATTGTTTTCTCGGTCGTTGAGCGACGTTTCCAACGACTTTGCTGACTGTCACAAGGTTTGGCTGTTGGTATTGCAGTACTACACAGAATTATTGACAAACAAACGGGTCGATTTCCAAACAGTTTTCAACTTATACTTGAAGTTCTTGAGTTATCCTCATGCCAAAATTGACGACTCAATGTCACAGCTTTCGACGTTTGTTTCGCAGTACGACTCGGCTAACTACGAGAAACTAATGCTTACAGCAACCAAAATATCTGCCAGAGCAAAGAAACAAAACAAGTACTACGAAAAGTATGAACATCAATTGGTAAACAACCCCCAGATTCCAGTATGGATCGAATATTTGGACAGTGTTTCCAAGTACAGCAACAGTTTCGATCCCGTATCGACCCTTTTTTATCGAATGGTTGCTGTATCTTCTCAAGAATCGGTCGTCTCTAGTAAATGGCAACAAGTGTGGCTAACATATATTTACATTCAGTACAAGCAGTTGGGGGACCAAGTGGATAATGTTCTTGAAGATACGTTGTTCAAGTTTATGAGAATGTTTCCTGGTTCAACCACACCTTATGCTGAATTCATTCGAAATTGTCCGTCAATTGACAATGGAACCGAACACTTTGCCAAAGCTGTGAGTAAAATCGACTCCTTGAACTTGATTCATACTGCAAACTACGATGAATGGAAACTTGTGGCGCTAGCCATCCTTACTTTCCGCTATATGCTTGTAAACGGGGGTGCTCTTGAAGGAATTGACAGTCTTTATAAAGATATTGCATCCTTTGTGGAGTTTGCCTTGAGTAATAACGATGTTTTCCACTCAGTGGAGAAGTTATCCGTTTCCATCTTTGACCAGTTAGATGACTATGATATGGCTACTATGATCATCGAGAGACTTCTTGAACAATTTAGTGACCAAGTCGAAATATGGCTCTACGCGATCAATTTCTATAAAGAACATCAAGTCGATCATGTAAAGAAGTCGAGTATCTTCTCGCGGGCCATACAGAATTCACTAGCGCTTGATTGGCCTGAGAGGATCATCGAAGAATGGTTACATTTTGAACAAATCCATGGAACTGTTGCGTCTTATAAAGAAGCGGTATTATCATGTAATGAAGCCATGAAGTTGATATCAGCAAACAGACAACACTTAGAGTCGCAACAAGAGGAAGAGGCCAATGACGGTTCTCCTAAGCAAAAGAAGAGAAAGATGGACGTACAGGAAGAAGAGCCTCCCAAGAGATCCAGGGAAGATTTCTCTGTAAATGTATCCAACATTCCAGATTCTGCCACCGAAGAAGAAGTACGAAAATACTTTGACAAGTGTGGATTGATCAAGTCTGTCTCGATATTCCAAGAGAAGGGGGTTTCCACTGCAAGAATCGAGTTTTCAAACGAACAAGAAGTATTTTCAGCCATGACAAAAACGATGAAGAAGTTTGGCGATCAAGTGATCAATGTTTCCAGGGTATTGGGAGCTACGCTCTTTGTGACCAATTTCCCGGCCAGTATGGGTCAGGAAGAGATCAGACAACTATTTGATGTTGGAGGGCTTATCAGCATACGGTTCCCGGGCCAAAAGTCGCTGCATAGCCGTCGTTTCTGTTATGTTGAATATAGCGATTCCACTTGTGCGAAAAAGGCGATCTTGGCGCTCAATGGACGGAGTCTTGTTGATAGTTTGACTCATAAGGAGACGGAATTGAAGGTTGTGTTATCGGAACCACGGCATGGTACGCCTCGCAATGTGCCGATTTCAGAACGTAAGGCACGTCTAGCTAACTTGCCTTATACCATGACTGAGAAGAGTATCACAGAATTGTTCTCCGATGGTCTGGTGAGTCAAGTAACGATTCCTAGAACCAAGAGAGTGCGTGAACTGGAAGCCCATAACGATGGAATCGCTATTGTGTTATTCAAAACTTTGGAAGGCGTAACGGAAGCCATATCTTTAAATGGAACAAAAGTGCAAGGTCGAGATATCACGATCACGAAGCAGCAGTCACACAACACCAGTCACGAATTTGACGACTTGACGACAATTGGAATCACCAATTTGGACAACACACTTTCAGCAGAACAAGTCAAAGCATTTTTCGTCAATGAGATCGGGCCGGTTGTTAAGGTTGATCTTTTCCCTACCAATAGTTCGGCATTGGTCCAATTTGTATCTGTAGCAGATGCTGGAAGGGCATCGATGAGTTTAACTTCAGCATTGCTTGGAAGCAAAAACATTTCAATTGTATCTAAAGCCCATGTTATAAGTATCACAAGGCCTAAAACCACAAGCATAGCGATGGTTCCGGCCACTTTGCGGAAGAGAAGACGGTAGTTTGCTTGAACGGCTGCAAATTATAGAGTTTAGGGAAATATGGTATGTACACGATCAAATTTTTTTCAGTCATAAAGCTTGGAAAGAAAAAAATTAGGTAAAGAATCTCAAAAGTGTCTGTCTCTAAAATATGAGTGCTCCTGTTAAGTTAGAAAACACGGCTCGTAGAGATGCTTTGATTGATATTGAGAAGAAATATCAGAAAATTTGGAGTGACGAAAAGGTTTTTGAAGTCAACGCTCCAACCATCGAAGAAGAACCTTCAGATGATTCAGAAGCTTTGAGAGAAAAGTACCCTAAGCATTTTGCTACCATGGCTTATCCATATATGAATGGTGTTCTTCATGCTGGTCACACCTTCACCTTATCCAAGGTTGAATTTGCAACTGGTTTCGAAAGAATGAGAGGCAAGAGAGCCTTGTTCCCATTGGGTTTCCACTGTACTGGTATGCCTATTAAAGCTGCTGCTGATAAGATCAAGAGAGAAATTGAACAATTTGGTTCTGATTTTTCTGGAGCTCCTGCTGATGACGAAACTGAAGAAGAACCAAAGAAAGAAGCCGTCAAAAGTGAAGATGTCACCAAATTCAAGGCCAAGAAGTCAAAGGCTGTGGCCAAACAAGGAAGAGGCAAGTTCCAGTTTGAAATCATGTTGCAGTTGGGTCTTTCGAAAGAAGAAGTTGCCCAATTCGCTGACCCAAACCATTGGCTCCACTTCTTCCCTGCTTTGGTTGAAAAAGACGTCACCTCCATGGGTGGTAGAGTCGACTGGAGACGTTCCATGGTAACCACCGATGCCAATCTCTATTACGATGCCTTTGTTAGATGGCAGATCAACAGATTGAGAGACTGTGGCAAGATCAAGTTTGGTGAAAGATACACCATTTTCTCCGAAAAGGATGGCCAGGCTTGTTTGGACCACGACAGACAGTCTGGTGAAGGTGTCAACCCACAGGAATACGTTGGTATCAAGATTTCGGTGGCTGAATTTGCTGAAACTGCTCAACAGACTTTTGCTGCAAACAACTTCTCTATCACCGACAACAAGGTTTACTTGGTTGCTGCTACCTTGAGACCAGAAACTGTTTACGGCCAAACATCTTGTTTTGTCTCTCCAAAGATCGACTATGGTGTTTTTGATGCTGGTAACAACGAATATTTCATTACTACTGAAAGAGCTTTCAAGAACATGTCGTTCCAGAACTTAACTCCTACCAGAGGCTATTACAAGCCTCTCTTCACCATCAATGGTAAGGATTTGATTGGTTCTAGAGTTGTTGCTCCATTGTCAGTGTATGAGAATCAATACGTCTTGCCTATGGAGACCGTTTTGGCTTCCAAGGGTACTGGTGTTGTTACCTGTGCTCCATCTGACTCTCCAGATGACTTCATCACACTTAAGGACTTGCTCAACAAACCAGAGTACTACAACATCAAGAAAGAATGGGTTCCAACCGAAATTGTGCCACTTATCAACACCGTTAAGTATGGTGACAAGTGTGCAGAAACCTTGGTCAACGAGTTGAAGATTCAATCTCCAAAGGACTCGGTTCAGTTAGCAATTGCCAAGGAAATGGCTTATAAGGAAGGTTACTACAACGGTACCATGGCTATCGGTAAGTACAAGGGCGAAAAGGTTGAAGATGCCAAACCAAAGGTCAAGGCTGATGTTCTTGCTGCTGGCGTTGCATTTGTCTACAATGAACCTGAAGGTGTAGTGATTTCCAGATCTGGTGATGAGTGTATTGTCTCCTTGGAAGACCAATGGTACATCGACTACGGTGAAGAATCCTGGAAGGCTCAGGCTTTGGAATGTTTGGCCTCAATGCAAACGTACTCCAAGGAAACCAGACACGGATTTGAAGGTGTTTTGGACTGGTTGAAGAACTGGGCTGTCACCAGAAACTTTGGTTTGGGTACCAGATTGCCATGGGACCAAAAGTACTTGGTTGAATCCTTATCTGATTCCACAGTGTACATGTCTTACTACACCATTGCACACTTCTTGCACTCCGATTACTACGGTAAAAAGGCTGGTAAGTTTGACATCAAGCCAGAACAGATGACTGACGAAGTGTTTGACTACATCTTCACTCGTCGTGATGATATCAAGACCGACATTCCTGTGGAACAATTGAAGGCTCTTAGAAGAGAGTTTGAATACTTTTACCCATTGGATGTTAGAGTTTCCGGTAAGGATTTGATTCCTAATCACTTGACATTCTTCATCTACACCCATGTTGCATTGTTCCCCAAGAAGATGTGGCCAAGAGGAATCAGAGCCAACGGGCACTTGTTGTTGAACAATGCCAAGATGTCCAAGTCCACTGGTAACTTTATGACGTTGGAACAAATTGTCAAGAAGTTTGGTGCTGATGCATCCAGAATTGCGTTGGCTGATGCTGGTGATTCGGTTGAAGATGCCAACTTTGAAGAGTCGAGTGCCAACGCTGCTATTTTGCGTTTGACTACCTTGAAGGAATGGTGTGAGGAAATTGTCAAGGCTCAAGACACATTGAGAACTGGGCCAAAGGATTCTTTCTTTGACCGGGCATTTGAAAACGAGATGAACGCTTTGGTTGAAGAGACGTACGAACAATACGACTTGACCAACTACAAGGCTGCGTTGAAAACCGGATTGTTTGATTTCCAGACCGCCAGAGACTACTACAGAGATTCTGTGTCGACCACGATTGGTATGCACAAAGATCTTGTGCTCAGATACATCGAGACGCAAATCTTGATTTTGGCACCAATTGCTCCACACTTTGCTGAGTATATCTACCGTGAAGTTTTGGGTAAGAGCGGGTCTGTGCAGAACACGTCGTTCCCAAGAGCCTCTGCGCCAATCTCGAAGTCGCTCGCCGATGCGTTGGAATATGTCAGAAGTTTATCGAGATCTATCCGTGAAGCCGAGGCCAACGTTTTGAAGAAGAAGAAGGGAGGCAAGCCTTCAGAAGTAGATGCTTCAAAGCCAGCCAAGTTGACGGTTTTTGTCTCGAGCAGTTTCCCTGAATGGCAGGACAACTACATTGAGCTTGTGCGTGAGTTGTTTGAGACTCAGTCGCTTGATGACAATGCTCAAATCAGACAAAAGGTTGGTAAGGACATGAAGCGTGCCATGCCTTTCATTTCGCTTTTAAAGCAGAGATTAGAGAAAGAAAACCCCGCCACTGTTTTTGACAGAAAGTTGACGTTTTCAGAGACCGAAGTCATCAAGTCTGTAACCCGCAACATTGAAAAGGCTACTTACTCGATCGCCATCAGCGAAGTCGAGATCATTGAGTTTGAAAACGGGTCCAAGAAGGGAAAGAACGTTCTTACTGGTGCGGATGTTGAGTTTACTGTTAGTGGTAAGATCGTTGACTCGGCCATTCCTGGTGAACCAGGTATCATGATCAATAATATTTAGTTAGATATCTATGACCCAACACAAAATCGAGAGAGTATTATTTGTATCGCATTTCCTGTACACATTTAGGGCGATCTCCCCCAAGAAAAAAAAACTCACTCCCAAAATAAGGAGCTTTAACTTCGTTTTATGTTAGCACAGTCATACACGCCCATACTTATTGTGCCCCAGAAAAGTCCCGTTATTTCAGTCCCATCTTCCGTTGTTACTGTTTTTGTTGAGTAGTTTGGTTTTGTGCTTCTTTTTTGCCTCTATCGCTCCTTTTTTATTCTTATTATCAGTACATTTATCTTTGTTGGTTGGGAACTACCAAATATTCCCACTGTTGTGTCAACAAAAAACTACAAATAACAACCACCACTTTCCCACAACCACCACTTGCCCTTAGCAACTACACTTCCATCTAAGTTCATCCCATCCATCATAACTGTTTCATAGCGGGTCGTTCTATACTCAATAGTCCCCTTTGTTTTGTATACTCTGAACCCTATTCTTTCCCGTTCGTTGTTCTGTCCCCGCCTTGCGTAGTTACTGCAAAAATACAGTTGCTCAAGAATAAAAAGTTCCGTCTCTAATGAACCCATCCAACCAACCTCCAACATACCCCCTCCATGGCTCGACAGCCAAGTTTGACTACCGTGTCTTCAACCCGGCAGGAAGACTCTCGGACATCTGGCTCCAAAACGAATACCAGAGATTGTCCCTCAGAACAAGCCGAAAGAGAATACGTTACGGTGAACCCGGTAACGATACCACTACGGTAGACGAAGCCTATGAACGTGACAGCACCGAGTCAGGAGACGATATGGTGATATCGGATACAGACTGCAACAGCCAGATATCGGGTGCAATGCTTCCGAATATTTCCACATCAAGAGAAAACAGTCTTGCCCATCCTCCAAAGAGAAGATTGACCACGTCCATGACCGACACAAGCAACAGCTTTACATCCCTCACACCGGAAACCATACAAACACGCCAGGTTGAATACGTAAGACCACGCACCCCAACAGTGATAAACTCCCCGACACACACCCCAACCTCCGACTTTGAAGATGACCAGCCACAACAACCACTTCCTTCTCCAAGCGCTTCCCCGGTCCAGGGTGGTGAAACAAAAATAACTACCGTCGATCCAATAGAAAACCGCTTGATAAGGGTCCCCGCAACTCAGGCCGATCTTTTGGATATGATTTTCAACCTTAGCAATTTCTTAAATGAAAGAAACCAAAATCACTTGATCTTCAAGTTACTACAAAATGTTAACCGTTCGTCTTTGAGTACATTCAATGACTTGATTCACAACAGTTTAAAACGCGATTTGGTTAGCAACTTGCCCTTGGAATTAACCTACAAGATCTTATCATACTTGGACCACAAAACATTATTGTCGTTGTCCCGGGTGTGTAAAAATTGGTATAAAATCATCAACGACAACGACATTTGGATCAACTTGTTAAAGAAAGACAAGTTAATCACCGACGACGCTACAATAGAAAAAGAATTGGCAGATCCAAAGCAATTACTTGAAGAGTGGTCCGAAGACTCCCATGGTGTCAACGTTGCTCAAGTATTGTACAAAAAACGTTGTATCATTGTCAATAGATGGCTTGACCCAACTTATGAACCAAAGAGAATAAGTGTTGTTGGACACGGAAGTAAAGTTGTCACCTGTTTACAACATGATGATGATAAAATCGTCACGGGAGTTGACGAGAAATCAATCAATATTTATAGTACAAAGACTGGAAAATTGCTACGTGTCTTGGAAGGCCATGAAGGTGGTGTTTGGGCCCTCAAGTACACAGGAAATACTTTGGTCACTGGGTCCACTGACAGAACAGTGAGAATATGGAACGTTAATACCGGTAAATGTACCCATGTTTTCCGTGGCCATACATCGACTATTCGTTGCTTGGACATTATCCATCCTACAGTCATTGGTAAGGATTTCAATGGTGAAGATATCATTTTTCCACAATACCCAATCTTAGTAACTGGATCAAGAGATCACAATATCCACGTATGGAAACTACCCCTTTGCAAAGACGATGGGTCCGATCAGGATGAGCCAGTGTTTGATAGAAGCGATTCTGATAACCCATTTTTGATTGCCGTACTTTCAGGCCATATCCAATCGGTCAGAACAGTCTCTGGGTATGGAAACATTATTATTTCAGGCTCCTATGATTCTACTGTTAGAGTTTGGGACTTGTTAGATAATGGAAAGTGTAAGCATGTGTTGGCAGGCCACCAGGATATGGTTTATTCAACTGCTATGGACTTTAAAGCCAAGACTTGTTTTTCAGGGTCCATGGATTCCACAATCAAAATTTGGAATTTTGAAACCGGTAAGTTGTTGAAGACCTTGGAGGGCCACACTTCTCTTGTCGGCTTATTAGACTTGGTGGATGGAATCCTTGTTTCTGCTGCTGCCGATTCTACTTTGAGAATTTGGGATCCCAAGACTGGAGTCAATTATAGCAAACTTGAAGGGCACATTAGTGCAATTACATGTTTCGAGCACGATGGACTTCGTATTGTGAGTGGGAGTGAACGTATGTTGAAGCTCTGGGACGTAAAGAAGGGTAAGTTTGCCCGTGATTTATTTACGGATGTACCAGGCAACATATGGCAGGTTCGTATTGATTACAAGCGATGTGTTGCTGCAGTACAGCATGTCACTGTTAATGAAAACGATGAAGTATTCATTGAAATATTGGACTTCAGTGAACCTCCCAAAAAGAAATTGACTGCAAGCTAGTTTTCTTGTCATGTATATTAAATCACGGCTTTTCTTCTATCAAATATAGTTTTCTTAACTTGTTTAGGCGTTCCAAACCATCATTTATATCAAAACTCTTGCGTCGCTTGTACTGCGTTGTCTGTGACAAACTTTCGTCTATGGTGATGTCAGCATCGCCGATATACTCTCCATCGATTCCAATGGAGTTTTCTGATTGTTCTACAAGCTCAACAACAAATTGGTGAAGCTTTTGTGGGGGGGAATCAACAGATGTGACTGTGTTGTGGATGTTGCAACACCATGCTTTGTGTTCATTCCAAGGATTCACCTTTTCTGGTATGTCTTCGCTCCAGTACTGGTCTTCTTCTATAATAGTATTGGTAATCGGAATTTTGCAGGGCGTAAGTATCCTAGATGAAGATAAGTTATAATCTTGTGTTTTGTCTTCCTTTGGATCGCTGGAAGAGTTAAGAAAGATTCTTTGGTTGCATTTGTTACAGATCAACAAAAGAATCACTTGTTGAGAGAATGATTGAACATGGAGCGACCAGCCTAAAAGTGCAAGCTGGTAGAACCATGGCGGGGTGTACTCAAGCATCACGGAAAAGTTCTCCTTGGTTTCCTTGAAGTATCGCTGCAACAACCACTCGTTAGAAACACGAATAAATTCAGGACTCGGTACTTGGCAGGTGAACAGTTCGGAAAATGAATCAACGTACTCGGTTAGCACGATAGAATTGTCGATCAAATTCTTCAAGCATTTCAAGTAGTCTCGCAACAAGATTTCATGGGTGCTGTTCAAGTATGGACGAGGATAATATATTCCTTCGAGTGGGGTCTCAAAGTTTCTCCACGGACAGTTCTCATTATGTTTATCGGATTCTATCTGTCTTGTATAAGTTGAGTAGAGTGTTTGGTTGAGATCGGTGTCTTCTTCGTCGTCATTGCCGTCGTCGTTGTCATCATCGACAAATTTCAAGATAACCAGATGGTTACAGCTTGTACACAATAGCTGGTTCTTGGTATTATTGTTGAGCGAAAACAGTACACACTTCCATCCATTTCTAGCACATTTCAACTCGTTCAATTGGAGGTTGGTTGGGACACTCCAGTTGAGGGCATTGAACGTCCGCAATCTTTCTATTAACGAGTCGTGGTTGAATGGATCAAACACGGTGACGCGTGATTCTATGTTGTCTATGTTGTTTGTACGTCGCAAGTTCTTGGACTTGTGGTAACTGAAATGGTTCCTTGCTTTTACTCTTTGGAAGTACTTGATGTCGGCATCGGCCCGTTTGTTGGTGGTGGAGGACAGTGGAAATGTCTTGTGCAAATACGTTTCATGTGAAGGTGAGCTGAATATTGTCATACAATCCTGTAGCACCTGTGGTGTGCTTGAGGGGAGATCCTCCAAGTTCATTCTGAAGATCGGATCCATGGTGAATGGCTGGCTCTGGAGTGCGATATTAGGCTGCAATCAATGGAAACTAGGAAGAAGTAATTCAGCAGCCAAAAAGTATATTAATTCAATCAAAATTAGAAATGGTCAAAGATCAAGAATATAAAAGGTGATAACAAGCAAAATATACTATGATTCAGTAAGCCCCTTAATAGCAATAACGTCCTGGGAGCTGTGGTAATTTAAGTGTGGTTCCAAAAACTCTCTTTTTTTTTAGGTGTGGTTTTCATTTTTTGACAGTCACGATATTTCTATCATGTGATCTGTCTCGCGTGACTGAAATTTTTCGACATTTTTATGCAAAGAAGTAAAGCCAGATTAGGAACCAACCATAAATCATGTCTAAAAAGCCAGTGTTGGAAGTCGTCGATGACGATATCGACAATATGGATATGGATATTGCTGAGTTTGATCCTTCCTTGAATACACCCATAGCTCCTTTGAGACCAGCACCCAGCGTGGTGAGATCGCAGGATCTGGAACCACCATTATTCCCCATGAACATGAACATACCTCCACAACAGCAGTCACAAACCATCAATAGGAGAGATATAGTTGACCCCAAAGATTTCAGCCAGGAAGAAAAGGAACACTTACTGCGTTTCCAGATCATATATCCGTGTTACTTTGACAAGACGAGATCTCATAAAGAAGGAAGAAGAGTCAGTTCAGATAGGGCTGTACGCAATCCTTTGGCCAGCACTATCAGTGATGCCTGTCGTGCACTCAACTTGCCAGTGTTGTTGGAATTGGATAAGACGCATCCTCAAGATTTCGGTAATCCAGGAAGAGTCAGAGTAATGCTTAAAGACAGCCAGCAAGACGACAAGATCGTTGACCCACGGTTCCACAACAAGCGTTTGTTATTCAATGAAATTTCCAAGTACCTCAAGAGCCATCCCACGACGTTGGAGCTGATCGGTCCCAAGAGTGCCGTTGCAATCCCTCCTGAGTTTGAGCATGGCTGGGAGCCATGTGAAATACCGCAAGTCAAGGGGTTTCGGATGAACAGTATTGTACCGGTACATTCTAACTTTACCATCAAACATCCAATGACGAAGACCATCTATGATCCTGAACCTGAACAGCCCCAGATAAAACCTGCAGTTGCTCCTAAACAGCCAAAGAAGAAGGTTATGAAGATTAGAGGTTAATTATTAATAAATACCTATACAGTTGTTATTGTTGTTTTTCTTCTAGTTCTTTGGAGCGTAGTTTTTTCTGTAGCCCTCGATTGCAGCAAGCTCTTCGCCAGTTAACTTATCCTTCAAGTGGTTAATGATATCGGTCAATGAGACGATCGAAATGACAGGAATTCCGTATCTTTGGCTGACCGACTGGGTAGCAGACAAATTGGAGTCAGCCGTGGTTTCTTGTCTGTCTAAGGCAATGATACAGGCAACAACGTGGCCCTTTTCGGCACCGATGATCTCGAAAGCTTCGTTGATGGCAGTACCGGCCGTCATCACGTCATCGATGATCAACACTTTCTTGTCGGCCAAAGCACAGCCTACAATGGAACCACCTTCACCGTGGTCCTTCTTTTCCTTTCTGTTGAATGAGTAACCAACCTGGCCGTAGTTTTCTGGGTCCAATTCAGCCAACTTAGCCACCGTGATGGCAGCTAACGGGATGCCCTTGTATGCTGGTCCAAACAAAATGTCAAACTTGATTCCGGACTTGATGATAGCATTGGCATATGAGGTAGCCAACGTAGATAAAAGCTTGCCGGTGTTGAAGAAACCCAAGTTGAAGAAATATGGAGATTGACGTCCTGACTTCAAGGTGAAGGAACCAAACTTCAAGGCTTGGGATTCAAGTGCAAGGTCTAAGAAATCGGTTTGGAAGGATTGCATGGTTTACGTTTACAAGCGTCTTTTGTTGCGTTTTACAAGAGAAAGGAGAGGAGAAGAGAAGAGAAGAGAAGAGAAGGAAAGAGATCGCAACTGAAAATTCGTACGGGTGAAAAACTCATCGACTAAATTATGGAAATAACCTGCAGGTAATGCCATTGATTAGAAATGTTCCCCTTTTATTTTCGGTACCAGTAGAAACACACACGACTACTTAACTCAAGGTGATTTATGGATGTAATATTGGGGATATCATGTTGCTTTTGATTAATGTCCAATTCTGATTTTTCTAAGCAAGTAAATTGTGCCCACAGTATTGGCGTGTCGTAAATATATCTCACTGACGTCATGACATACGTAGCCCCACGATATTTCAGTTACAGGTGAAAAGACTTGAGCGATTTATAAAAATGACGCAAACAGAATTATTGGTGCAAAATTCTTTGTGTCACTTGAGGGAATTACAACAGGAACTTTTTGCAATCATTCATTGGAAGTTACTCAAATCAGAAACGTCCCGTCCCACTATTGACACGCGGCCCTTCCAAATCAAGCTGCCCAGCCGTGTGTGGTGCAGCTGAAGATTTCCAATTATGAAGTATTTTGTGACAAAATTAGACTGCCATGAGTGATTTAATTGAAGTTGCAAAATTCTGCGATTCACATGTGTAGCAATAACAGTCTCTTATATATTATAAATACTTACCATACACCGCTAAGTATCCAATTCAGTGCCCCAAAAATGGAACCAGAATTATACTCAGAAGCTTCAAGCACCAAATATGACGATTTGGCGTCGTCTGTCGTTGTTACTAGTGAAGAAAAAATCAAGTTCCAAGAGGACGATTTAGAGAAGGATAAGGCCGCAATTAGGGGAAGAAAGAGACGCCTCTCCATCCACAGTAGAGATGGCAGCATGTTCACTATCAACGAAAAAGTTAAGCCTGAAACCGTGTTGCCTACCCTTTTTAAAACCATTTCTCACAAGGTTGATAACTTTAACGAAAATGAAGTCAGTCTTGAATCACAACAAAATAAGTTTACTAGTTTGACTTTCCATACCGAACAGATTGAAAACATTGCTACCAAGTTCTCTACCGATTTGATATATGGATTGACTAGCTTTCAATACACCAAAAACTTTCAGGATTATGGCTCAAACGAACAATCAAAACCTCCTTCAGGTATTTTAAAGAAAGTCTTTATGTACTTCTTTGGTGGCTTTGGAGCTTTGCTTTTTGTTGGTGGGATTTTGGTTATTATCTGCTGGAAACCATTGGGTGAACCTCCTGCAGTTGCCAACTTGATTCTTGGTATTGTCTTGTTGTGTGTGTTTCTTGCACAGGCTCTCTTTAATTTCTTCCAGGATTACTCTACTTCAAGAGTCATGGATTCAATCCACAATTTGATCCCATCTGAGTCCTTGGTGACAAGAGATGGAAATATTGTCCAGGTCGACTCCAAGACATTGGTTCCTGGTGATTTGGTCCAGTTCTCAGCAGGAACTAAACTCCCGGCTGATATCAGAATTATTTCAAACACTCCTGATTTATCCTTTGATAGAGCTATTTTGACTGGTGAATCTAATGCAGTGCCTGCAACTTCTGTCAGCGATCCTCCAAAGTCTAACTATTTGGAATCCAATTGTATTGCAATGCAAGGGACTTTTTGTATCAATGGTTCTGGTAAAGGTATTGTTGTTTCCACTGGTGATAGTACTATTTTTGGTACAATTGCCAAGTTAACTTCGCAGCCAAAGAAAGGATTGACTCCATTACAGAAGGAAATATTCAGATTTGTTGCTTTAGTCACAGGTGTAATTGTGCTCTTGAATATTCTCTTTATTATCCTTTGGGCTGCATGGTTGCGTCGGGACTATCCAGATTGGATTAATGTACCAACATTGATAGTGGATATTGTCAGTGTCGCAGTTGCTTTTATTCCAGAAGGTTTGCCTATTGCTTTGACTACATGTTTGATTATTACCGCAAATGAAATGAAAAAGAACAAGATCTTGTGCAAAAGTTTGTCGGTAGTTGAAACTTTAGGTTCTGTTAGTGTATTGTGCTTTGACAAGACTGGGACATTAACCAAAAATGCTATGGTAGTGATGAAAGTCTGCTGTGGTTTGAATGTAATTGAGAAGGAACATGTTTCGCCCAATAATCCACTTGACAATCACTTATTAACCGTTGCTACCATGTGTAATGAAGCTGCTATGGCTGACAAAAAGGCTATTAATGGTAATGCAACCGACAAGGCAGTAATGCAATTTGCTAGTGATGTGACTGGCTCGGTCCAGACTTACTTCGATAGATGGGAAAAGGTTATTGATGTTTCTTTTAACTCCAAAGACAAGTACATGATGACATTATTGCAACCTTCCACCTCTGACTCCAGCATTTGGAGTGACATTGGGTTTAGTCCTGAAATGATAGATTCCACTAACGAGTACTTGTTAACGATGAAAGGTGCTCCTGATATCTTGTTGGAAAACTGTTCTTATATGTTGCATCGAGATAGTACTTTGGTGGAGCTTTCTGCTGAAGAGAAGGCTAGAATTTCACAGATTCAAACGGCATGGTCTAGTAAAGGGAAAAGAGTAATTATGCTTGCATCCAAGTTGGTTTCCAAGGATACAGTCAACTTGCAAGATAAATTAGGATCCATAAATGGCTTGAAAGAAGAGGTAAAATCAGGATTGGTTTTGATTGGGATGGTTGGTATCGAAGACCCACCGAGAAAGGACATTGATCAAGTAATTCAAAGGTTAAAAGCTGCAGGTATTAAAATTGTTATGATAACTGGTGATTTTGAATTGACTGGGGTTGCAATTGCCAAGCAGTGTGGAATTATTACCAACCAATGTCTTGATACATATCTGGACTTGGATACTATTTTTACTAGGGATGATGAAGAAGATAGAAAATCCATTAGTATTACTGGGCCATTTTTAAGCAAGTTAAGTGAGTCAAATTGGGAAAACTTGATTAAATATGACGAGCTTGTCTTTACTCGAACCACCCCTGAGCATAAATTGTTAATTATTAAACAATTTCAAAAATATGGACAAATTATTGGCATGACTGGTGATGGGATTAATGATGCTCCTTCATTAAAACAAGCTGATGTGGGGATTTCAATTATTAGTGCATCTGACATTGCTAAGGAAGCTTCTGATTTAATTTTGATGAACGATGAAGAAGATAAATTGTTCTTTTCCATAATTGAAGCATTGAGATATGGTAGATTGGTGTTTGAGAACTTAAAAAAGACCATTGGGTACTTATTACCTGCTGGAACATATTCTGAGCTTTGGCCGGTGTTGGTGAATATTATTTTTGGATTGCCGCAAATGTTGTCTTCGTTCTTGATGATTATG
This sequence comes from Teunomyces aglyptinius, assembly GCA_030581575.1. Lineage (NCBI taxonomy): Eukaryota > Fungi > Ascomycota > Pichiomycetes > Serinales > Debaryomycetaceae > Teunomyces > Teunomyces aglyptinius. The sequence goes on from JAKTTR010000015.1 coordinate 235,790, forward strand.
ATCTGTTGTATCACTGATTGTATTGGGGCAATTATGTTGGCATATGAGCCTAGTGAAAAGAATTTATTGCTCAAGAAACCTCGGAGTATAACCAAAGAACGGTTGGTAGACATCCGGTTATTTGCACATTCGTACTTTACTGTTGGGACGTACTATACATTCACATCGATGTTGTTGGCATTTTTGAACATGACAAGACATGGATATAAGTTCAGTGATTTTTCATTGAGTTACGGATCGTACGAAAACCTTGCCAACGTCCAGGAATTCCTTAACATGTCATCGTCGATCTACTTCAATAATTTGGTAATTATGCAAATGTTCAACTTGATGGCTATGAGAACGAGACATTTGAGTGTTTTCCAGCAAACACCTTGGCAGAACAAGAGGCTCTTTATTGCGTTCCCTGTTGCTATTGGAGTTACCTTTCTTCTTAACTACATTCCTGCTATTCAGACTAGCCTTGGAACAGCACAAGTTCCAGTGGAATACTACTTTATTTCGTTAGGGTTCGGGGTGCTTGTGTTGGTATATGACGAGATAAGAAAACTTTTGCAGAGAAAGTATCCAACTGGACTTGTAGCCCGAATCAGTTGGTGATAAACGGTATAGACTTATATATATATATATAAATTGTCATTTTTTATTTTTGTTACAATGTCGTAATTTTCAGGACTCTCAGAACAATGGTACAATTTCTGCCGAGAATTGGGATCGGTTACAGTACATCGAAGACAAAGGTACAGAAAAGGACAAACTATTCCAGAAATGGCCTAATCAGGAAACAGTGACATTACTGACACTATTATTCGGTTGCTGTGGATCATGTTGCATAATGTCGGTCGATAGTGTTTCTATATCTTTTGTAAGTAGGAAGAAAGCCATTAGATGAGAAACTAGTAGTAGCAAAGAGAACAGAGTAAAAGAGAAGAGTATTAGATATGTAGAGATATCAAGATATTTTGCATGGTGGTTTGACCTTTAGGGAATGACCCCCAAATCACTCCTCCAAATTATGGTCTCACAGTCTCCTGACCCCACCATGGAACATCCAATCTCCAACAAAAAAAATAGTTGCCCGCAATTTCCAAGCGTCTATATAAAGGTTACCTTGGACCCCACCTGTTTCTCCGCGTTTTAACACCCACAAATGTCTGTCCAAACTATCGCTACCACTCCCTTCAAAGACCAGAAACCAGGTACATCTGGTCTTCGTAAGAAGGTTGCTGTCTTCCAGCAGCCACACTACACCGAAAACTTCATCCAAGCCATCTTGGATGCGATCCCCGAAGGTTCCAAGGACGCCACGTTGGTGGTCGGTGGAGATGGCAGATACTACAATGATAAAGTCATTCAATTGATCATTCAGATCGCAGCAGGCAATGGCGTCAAAAAGATCATTGTTGGCCAAAACGGTATTCTTTCCACCCCAGCCACTTCCCACGTTATTCGTATCAGAAACGCTACTGGCGGTATCATTTTGACAGCATCTCACAATCCAGGTGGTCCAAAGAACGATTTGGGTATCAAGTACAACTTGGGCAATGGAGGACCTGCTCCAGAATCCGTCACCGACAAGATCTTCAAGGTTTCAACCGAATTGTCTTCATATAAGTTGGTTGAGTTACCTTCTGTCGATATTTCCACTATTGGAACTATAACTACGGGACCCATTGAAGTTGAAATCATTGACTCCACAGCTGACTACGTTGATATGTTGAAATCCATCTTTGATTTTCCCCTTATCAAATCGTTTATTGAAAAGTCAGGCTCCGACTTCACCGTGTTGTTTGATGCCCTTAACGGGGTCACGGGGCCGTATGGATACAAGGTCTTTATTGAAGAATTGGGCTTACCTTTGACTTCTATCCAAAACTACAAACCATTACCCGACTTTGGTGGATTGCACCCCGATCCCAACTTGACTTATGCCCACACCTTGGTAGAAAAGGTTGACAGCGACAACATCGCCTTTGGTGCTGCTTCTGACGGTGATGGTGACAGAAATATGATTTATGGTGCAGGTACATTTGTCTCGCCAGGTGACTCGGTTGCCATCATTGCAGAGTACGCCAATGCCATTCCTTACTTTAAGAAACAAGGTACTTATGGCTTGGCTAGATCCATGCCTACTTCCGGTGCAATTGACTTGGTTGCTAAGGAAAAGGGTCTCAATGTGTACGAAGTCCCAACGGGCTGGAAGTTTTTCTGTTCTCTCTTCGATGCTAAGAAGTTAAGTATCTGTGGTGAAGAATCGTTTGGTACTGGTTCAAACCATATCAGAGAAAAGGATGGGCTTTGGGCTATTGTTGCGTGGTTGAATGTGTTGGCTGACTATAATCAAAAGAACCCCGGATCAAAGACGTCTATCGAGGTTGTTCAAAATGCTTTTTGGCAAAAGTACGGTAGAACATTCTTTACGAGATACGACTACGAGGAAGTTGAAGGTGCCGATAAGCTCATTGAGTTGTTGACATCTATTGTTGACACCAAGAAGGCCGGTGAAGAGTTGGCTCCTGGTTACACCATCAAGGAAGCTGCTAACTTCTCTTACACTGACTTGGACGGAAGTGTTTCTGCCAAGCAAGGGTTGTTTATCAAGTTTGAGAATGGCTTAAGATTTATAGTCAGATTGTCTGGAACCGGGTCCTCTGGTGCCACTGTCAGATTGTACTTGGAGAAGCACTCCAGCGACCCATCTACATACCAACAGAAAGTTGATACCTTCCTTGCCAAGGATATCAGATTTGTGTTGGACTTGTTGAAGTTCAAGGAATTCTTGGGCAGAGAAGAGCCTGACGTCCGTACCTAGTTATTTACATACATAGAAAATTGACACAAACGACCAGTAATGTATTGTTGTAGTACAACTTAAATAATTCTTGATTTCTTAAATTCATCAGTATTGTACTCCTCGCCTTCCCTCTTTAAGGAAGGCAACTTGATGCTGCTGTTAGGAGAATTGGCGGAGTGAATGGGAAGCTTGCTGCTGAAAGGGAGGTTGCTTGGGTTTGGAAGCGTCGACATAACGTCCATGCGTGACGGCTGGGGTAAAGATATGGCAACTGCTGGTGGGGCAGTTGCTGGTGGGGCAGTGGAAATCGGGGCACTTGTGGGTACCACTGGTGCTGGTGTAGGTATTGTCTGTGGCAACTGGGTCTTGAAAGGAACGTTGCTTAAGCTCAAGACCTCGTCCAATCTCTTGCGCATCGACAGTTCTCTTAATCTGGCAGCCTGTTCCATAGCTTCCAACTCCATGATTCTGGTTCTGTACAAGTCATTTACGAGCTCAAGCTCAGAAATACGGGTCTTTAGAAGCGTTACTTCGTTCGACGAACCGTTTCCACCAACATTTGCTCTGTTGTTGTTATTGTTGTTATTGCTGTTGTTGTTATTATTATTGTTATTGTTACTGCTGTTGTTGTTGTTGGTGCTGTTGTTGTTATTATTGTTGGTGCTGTTGTTGTCGATATTATTGTTGACCGACCCATTTGGTTGTGACAGCTGTGGTTGTTCTTTATTTCCCAGGTTATAGCTATTAAAGCTGTTCTGAAAGTGAGGTAACCCACCCTTAGCAGGGTCTGAGCTGGCTTGTATGAGTGGAGGCAACGCTTGTGGTGGAGTATGTGATTGCGAAATGTCTGGTGTCGACATCGACGACGGGGTCTGGTGCTGTTGGGACTGAGATGATGGAGACGATATCGACGAAGGAGAGTTCGATTTGAAATGGAACTGAGGTCCAAACGAAGGCGATGCCAAACAACTGGAAGCAGAGCCCAAGGCAGGTAACTTTGGTGGCTGGTTGGCACCGAGAGCCGACGAAGGAGTTGAAAAAATCTGGGGTTCTGACTTGACCTCGACTTCCTTATTGGTATTACCCATCAACGAAACACCACTGACATTTCTTGTTTCTAACGACTTGAAGGTTGCACTGGGCCCCAACTCGTTTGACATGTTTTCCAAGGCCCCTGCAGCTGCGTTGGCTGCCGCAGTTGCAGAACTGAGGTTTGTTGACGACTTGGAGTCTGATCTGACCGACGAAGTTGTGGATAACAACAAAGGCGAGGTGATTCTCTGCAAACCAGGAGCAAACTGAGTAGGTGTAGACAGAGGATAATGCAAAGGTTGTACAACGAGGTTGTGTTGCTGGGTCAAGTGGGGTGTTAAATGCGAAGGTAAGTGGTGGTGATGGTGATGGTGATAGGTACTGATGGGGTGGTGGAAGGGTGTTGTGCTGTTTTTACCAGGTGTAACAGCAAAGCTGGGAGTTCCAACAGTAGCAGGTAAAAGAGGAGTCAACGAGGTTGGGTCTTGTTTGGAAGTCGATACCGAGCCAGAGGTCTTTCTTTTTGTCTTTGGAGACTTCTTGCCGTTCTTGGAATCCTTTGATTTGAGCTCGGGGGTGTTAGGACTCGAGGATTTGGCCGACGAAGGTGCCAGCAGGCCGTTTGGCTGTTGCTTGATTCTGTTTCTGGATTTTATTGTGTCTGTCTTCAATGAAATCGGTCTGGGACGGCCATGGAGCTTCAAGAAGAGGCCACAGGCGTTGCACAACACCTGGCCTGTTTCGTCTCTTCTCCAGAGCGGAGTGGTTTGTGTCTTGCAGTTGCGGCACACGGGCGATGTGATATTTGTCTTTGTCGTGGTGGTACCATTGTTTACGTGGGTTGTTGTTTTGGCGTTGGGATGTATTGGATTGAACGCGTTACTGGTGGTACCGGTGGCTGACAGGCCACCCGGAGTCGAACTTGGGGTAGAAGACATGTGTGGTGCCTTGACAGAGGATTCCTCTGAAGAAGCCAGGACAACGGGACGGGTGGAAGTTGCTGTAGTGTGTCCTGTGGCTGTATGGACATCGGTTTGGGGATGTACTGGGGGAAGACGTTGTTGAATCTCACTCATGGTATTAGTAACTGAGAAGAAGAATAAGAAAAAGACAAATTATGATAAGAATTAGGTTTCTTGTTTTGGTAAGCTTCTTGTTATCGATAGTGGAGAAGCTATGGGATTCAAAGTATATGGGAGCAGTAGCTTGTGTACTTTTCCAATGGGTTGTCTTCAGCTGATAAAGAGATAGTTTGATAAAATTTCAAAATTTTCTTGATACAGGAGCTAAAGATAAAATCAGTGATTACACAAAGTAATCAGCAAACTGAGAACGAAAAAAAATTTTAGAGATAGGGTCAGAGTATTTTTTTTTTTTTGGATTGTTTTGCGTGGTTACACGCACGACCTACGGCGGCATAGAAAATTTCCCAGATTGGAAAGCGATGTTTGATCTCGAGAAAACTTATCCCCCCTCTTAGGAAGTTCTTATCATGAATGATAAGCGGAACAAAGGGGTAGATTGTGGGGAGATTATGTGGGAATTCCACATGTATCTTGGATATGGTCTGGGACCAAGATAATGTAAAGACTGTTTGTTTAGTGCTAGACGTTGGATTGAACCCTTTCCATTTCACTTCTTCACCTTTTTTTTTGTATTATCCCTCCTACAGGATTCTGAAATCTTGCCTGTTCCAATGGGTTCTATTTTCAAACGGCATCACCTCATCTCAACAAGCGGCATTCTTTACCTGCAGGCAGCCGTTTTTAGTCTAGAACCCTACAGAATGATTGGTCTTACATACAGGTGTACTGTATCACTTATCCTCTATTCCTATCGATTAATGCAACTTCGTTACAACAACAACAATAATAATAATAAGAATGCCTGCATCCTTTTCGTACGCCCTATTTTATTATTATTTATCTTGACACATGTCGTTATTGTCTAATATATATTTGCCGAGTTCCAAAGTCAGACCATCGATTTATGCCATACTTTTCTTGCCCGCAACATGAATTTAGTGTATGACGATCCAAATTTTTCTTTATTTTTTCCAGAGAAAATATTTTTGTTTTTTTGAATATGGTAGGTGGTCCTTCGCTTATAGCTCCTGTATGCGGATTGATGAGACGTTACGACTGCACACAGTACTCCGCTAATACCCGATAACTCTTTCCCTAACATTCTCGGCAATATCGCTCCATAGGGTCGGCCTTTAATAGACCCATTTTTCACCATGATCGATTACACAACACTAGCATCAAACCTTATTTTAGCATATACCAAGCGTGTTGTAGAGAATGCTACTAAGATAGCCAATAGTAACCGTCTCCAGCAGCATATCCGTTCCAGTGAAGATCAGCAGTTTGTACACACTGTTTTGAACTTACTGACGTATCTCGATCGATACAAAGCACCAATTGATTTGGACGAGGCTTTGGATACAATTGATTTGCCAGAAATTTATCTGGCAGTAGAAAAAGCCGAAGCGAAACCAGAAAACTCTCAGTATGCATACGAAGATCTCCTTGTCCAGCTGGTCCTAGCTTATTTTAAGGAATCCTTTTTTAAATGGATAACCAAGCCAGAATGTCCTCAATGCCATAATGATCAAGACAATATCGTATCGCGTGGTGCCTCAAGATTCCCTCTGAATGAACCTAACCCCGATCATATCTCTATTACTGAACATTACTTGTGTGTCCAATGCAAGCGTGACATCGATTTTCCTAGAATAAACAATCCCACGTCTCTTCTAAAGTCTCGCAGAGGAAGATGTGGTGAGTGGGTCAATTGCTTTCTTTTAGTCCTACACCTGGTAACTTCGGTCAAGCTACGTTACCTTTGGAACAAAGAGGATCACGTATGGTGTGAGTATTATTCTGTGTCGCAGAAAAGATGGATCCATCTCGACCCATGTGAAAACTCGTTTGATAACCCTACCCTATACTCAGAAAACTGGGCCAAGAAGATGAGTTTGGTATTGGGTATTGGTGATGACTACATCGTCGATCTCTCTTCAAAATACATTACCAAAGACAAACTCCCTTTACAAGTATCTGCTGAATTGGTTTCCAAGACGGTGGCCTACGTTAATTCCACCAAAATCCTCAAATTCCTTGATTCTACCAAAGAGACAGAAAGAGAAAAGCTCGACAAGTTGTACAATAATGTATTGGTCGTCCATAATCAGGAGTTATTGGACCACGGCAAGGCAACTGCTACCAAAACAGATATTCCTCGGGGAAGACAAACTGGTGGGGCACAGTGGACCCAGGAAAGAGGCGAAGATGGCAGTTGAATCGCCATGTATCATTATCCTATTTTTTTATTATCAATACCCATTAATACATATATAGTACCTAGTTTCCCTTTTGTATACCCTTGGAGTGTCTAAACAATTTTAGACCAACCCACGAAGCGTATGACCACCACCATACCACAACATAAATGCACCAACAACTTATCACACAAGTGTCCAAAGTTTCAAATCCGGTTCGTAAGTTCTTGTAAAGCTGGTATGTCTCGGGATCTGAGGCCAATGGCTGTATCACAAATACCCAAAGCTTAAACATAGAATTAACCGAGATGAAGAAGATTACCCACGTACTAATTAAAATGATGTATCCATAAAATCTCAACTTGTTTTGAAGTTCTTCATCTTCTCCATCGGCACTATATTCATGCATGTGAGGATGACTCGGTCTCTCTATCAAAGGTAGAGGCTCATCTATGTCCATAGTCAAATCTTCCTTGTAAACTCGCCCTACCTTATAATGAGGTATGAAGTATTTAAAGAGAATACGGCATGTGAAAATTCACGTGATATAAAAAGCCTTACAGTGTACGAATACATTCATCTTGCAACGTATCGAATTGATATTACAACTATATGATGTAGTGAAAATATAAGTTTATCAAACACAAACTGCAAGTTAATCTATGTTTGTTTTATTTTGGTAAAATGCTTCTTTTCTATAGATAAGAAATTTGATTTTCCACTCGGGTATAAATTTGTAAAAATTCTATATTGATGAAAATAATTACAATTAACGAAACATACAAACATAATTGTGACCTAGATTAAAGACAACATTTGAGATTGATAATTCTTTAACAACTTCTTTCAATATCTATTGATATTCTTTATATTTTTTTATGAACATTAAAACTCAGCCTTTTACTAGCATCATGAAATAGGTCCCTTGGCCCAGTTGGTTAAGGCGTGGTGCTAATAACGCCAAGATCAGCAGTTCGATCCTGCTAGGGACCACCCCTCTTATTAGGGCGTGTGGCGTAGTTGGTAGCGCGTTCGCTTAGCATGCGAAAGGTCTCCGGTTCGACTCCGGACTCGTCCAATATATTTTTATGATTCAGATTGGAATTACTTCGCTCTATATCATAGAGCAACCCTTAATTATTAATTATTGGTAACTAAAGTCTCCTGTGGATAAATAAAGTACAAATCAAGCTAATGTATATATGAGTTTCCGAGTCTTGCCTTAAGATTAAAGTACCACCTTATCGGCCAAGGTCTTCTTGTAATCCAAGATAGAACCTTCCCATCTGGTAGCGTTCTTGTTTTCAATGACAAAGATATCCTTAGCAACCTTGTCCAACAATCTGAAATCGTGGGAAACAACAACAACACCACCGTTGAAAGCATTGATGGCTTCGGCCAATGAGTCGATAGTAGACAAATCCAAACCGTTAGTAGGTTCATCCAACAAGATCAAATTAGGAGCTTCCAAAGCCAACAATGCAAAAACAACACGAGATCTTTGACCTTCAGACAAAGTGGCCATCTGGGAGGTTTGACCTTCACCAGTCAATCCATAACGACCCAATTGTTGTCTCCAGTATTGGTAGTCTTGTGAGATGTGAGAGAACTTGGAGCGAACGAAATCCAATGGAGTCTTGGTTAAGTCTAATTGGTCAGCTGAATGTTGAGAGTAGACACCTAACTTGATGTGAGTATGCTTGATAACTCTACCCTTTTGTGGCTCCAAGTGACCTTGGAACAACTTCAATAAGGTAGACTTACCAATACCATTTGGACCAACCAAAGCAACTCTAGAGTCCATATCGATACCGATGTCTAAATGCTCGTACAAGTTGTCTTCCTCTTTTCCACTGTAAGCAAAGGACATATCGTCGAAGGCCAAAACTGGAGGAGGCAATTTTTCGACATCTGGGAATTTGAAGGAAAAGACCTTGTCTGGAACAACGGGTTGGATCAAACCATCAGCTTCCATTTTATCCAAAATCTTTTGTTTAGACTTAGCTTGTTTGACCAAGTTAGCATAAGTACCAGCAGATGCAATGAATTTCTTGATATGGGCAATTTCATCTTGTTGCTTGGCGTATTGCTTCATTTGGTTAACTTCCAATTCGGCTCTGGTCTTGACATAAGAGTCGTAATTACCACCGTACAATTGCAAGTCCTTCAATCTCATATCAATCATGTTGCTACACACACCATTCAAGAAATCCTGGGAGTGAGAAACTAAGATTAAGATTTTGTCGAATCTCTTCAAACATTCTTCTAACCAGACACAGGCAGCCAAATCCAAATGAGCAGTTGGGTCATCCAACAACAATAAGGTTGGCTTAACGAACAAAGCTTTGGCTAAAGCCACACGCATTCTCCAACCACCAGACATATCTTTGGTCTTCTTGTTGATGGTGATGGAGTTAAAACCTAAACCGGTCAAGATAATTGCGGCTCTGGATTCAAAAGTGGCTGGGTCCATTTCGTCAATCTTTTCGTACAAAGCTTCCAAAGATGGGGCTTCAGCACCTTCCTTAATAATGATGTCCTCGACCAAGTCTTCCAATCTCTTCATTTCGTTTTCAGCTTCTCTAACGACGTACTCCAAAGCAGAGTATTCAGTTGGTTCTGCTGGTTCGTTCAATAAATAAGTATCAATATGATCAGGAATTGGGAATTCTCTGGCGGCAATAGACTTCAATAAAGTAGACTTACCACAACCATTCTCACCTAACAAACCGTATCTACGACCGTAGTTCAATTCCAAAGTGGAGTCTTGAAGTAAAACCTTACCATGGAACAATAAAGAAACAGAGGAGATCTTGATATCTCTAGAGTTGGATAAAGATTCCAAAACACCAGTGGTAACTCTGTCAGACAACCCGTCAGCATCGGTCTGCAATTTCAACTTGGCAATTTGAGTTTCAGCATCATCGACTTCCTTTTCTTCGGAGTCCTTAGCAGCTTGCTTCTTGGTCTTTTTGGTAGTCTTACCTGCAGCAGTCTTAGCTGCTTCTCTTTCCAAACGTTTCTGTTCTCTCTTAGCTTTAGATGCGGAAACAGACATATTGTATGATGTGGTACAGAAAGTGCCTTTTAGTGCAACTACGCAAGATAAACCGTGAAAAATTCTAGAGCATCGATGAGAATTTTTTTGGTACGTCTGCACGGGGCTACATAACCAAAGATTGGGTTGTGTTGCGAATTTTTAGAAACCGGTGTTACGTAACTGGTTCATATCCCAACCGCAAGATAATAAAATTGTATCATTCTTTTATACCTATTGCTTACATTGAAAGAACTGGGGACAAACAAGTAATTGTTTGCATAGGGCTTGAAACTATCGATATGGTTCGCAGGTACTATACCAGTTTCTTCTATGTTACATGCAGCACATACTAATATAGTCTTAAATTTTTTGTTAGGCCAATTGCATTCGCCAAAAGGAAATAAAGGAATCATGTTGTGAAAACAGTACTAAACATGTTCAATAAAAGAAAATACTAAACCAAAGAAATAAACCTTAAATTAATAAAAAAATGTCGAGTGTAACTGGATCTCATTCTTTCTGACTTTCTGTTTCTAACCCTTACGGTATTTCTCTTGCTCCAACTGTCATCCTCGCATAAAGGGTGAAATTACATACAGGAAATGTAAAAGTAGTGGCGGCGGCGAAGAAACGAAGATCAATTTTCTAGTAATCCGGCACTTTGAAGTAAGTCTTGCAGTTTTATTCTTGTCTTAATTTGAACCATACTATGGATCAGTCGGATAGTGTGAATAAAGAGGTCGAAGTGAAGGCCCCAATTCCTATCAAGAATGGACAAATTCCGAGAGTTTCATCCCAAATTCTGTTGAGAGTATCGAATTATGACCAAGGCTTGCGGTCTCTTACTCCCAATACTGCCAATTCTGTAAGTCAACGAAATGCAAGAAGGCCATCCTACAGCTCAATTGAAACAGATAGAGAACTGAAGTATAATTTAGACTATCCTGAAGATCGCGATGAGATCCAAAAACTCCATCTCGATCCCAATTCTCGGTTCTATTCCAGATCTCGTCCCAGAACTTTGAATTTACCTAGGCTTTTACCTTACAAAACAGAAAACCCTAAGGATCAAGCAAAATTCCTTAGTCATATAATATCACATTTATATATCGCCATAAAGTCACTTGATATTCAAGGCGCCTTATCAATTACTGCAAAGGACTTGGCTGCGTTGAAGGATGAAAATGGGGTTTCCGACATTGATTTAGCATTGGAAACTGATTTGTTTGAATTAAACACTCAGGAATATGCCTCGGAAGATGACAATAATTATTCAAACGACGATTTTGACGATTCAGAGTGTGACAGTGAAGCCGATGATGATGAAGAGGAAGATGCAGCTGACAATATAGAATATGAGGCTGAATCAACCTCGCAGCATAAAAAGTCACCAAAATCCGCTGCTGTTGTAAGTGTCCGTACCTGGACTCATGAATTATTGGTCTGGATGAAGATGAAGTATGAAATGCCTCTTTCGTTGAGAGTAAAATTGGCTAGAGTGTACTATGCGATTTGTTTAACAAGAGGTCAGCAGATTGGATTGAGGATTTACGTCAAAACCTTTGAATTGTTGACAAAGGAAAGATTGTTATTGAAAAGGCATGGGTTGGTGTTGCCGTGGGCTGGACTTTACAAAGAATTGGAAAACCATTTTCCTCCAATTGATTCAACATATGAACCAGTAGAGAAAAAGGACCATAAACAGTTATTACGTTTGGCTTCTAGAGCATCTTATTTCTTTGAAGAGAGCTCGTTGCCAATAATTTTTTCAAAACTTGGAAGCAGATTCTCCATATCTAACGCATCTTTAGTTCTTTCATCTATGGAATTATTACCTCATACTTTTACACCTGGTGGAATTAATGATAAACATGACATCCGTCACTACATTGCATCCTTTTTTTACATGTGGAACAAACTAAACATGAGTTCCGGACTCGATTCACAACTAACTTTAAGACTTGGTGTTATATCATTGTATGCATTAAATTTTTTGAATGACAATCCAGATATGATTGAAAGCTTTCCATTCACGGAGGTTGGGGTATTCACTGGTGATCAAATGAAATTTATGTTTAATACTTTGATGAACAGCTTGAGTATCTTGGTTGACAAATATGCATCCATGAAAAGTAAATACTTTCAAGGCTTTGCTTGTGCGATTATTTATTCTATTCGTGGCGATAATCCTAAAACAATCATGGAACATTTGAAGACTTTGTTGAATGCCATACAAAGTTACGTTCATCCTTCAAACAATGGAGACTGGTCTCGTCCTATAGCTCAACTTATCTTGAGTTTAATCTACCAATACCATAAACGTTTTAATACAGAGAGAGAAGAGTATGGGACTTTATGTAATTTACCGAAGGAACTCAAATTGACGGATAAAGATACTGCCGAGTTTGTTTCAATGTTTTTACCGATTGTGAGAACTGGTATTCAATCGAAGAAGAGCAATGCAGCAGACAACTACATAACAAGTTTACAGTTATTGGCCCACCTTAATCCAGGCTTGGTACTTGAAAGCTCTTTGTTGGATATTTATGAATCTTTAGAGGGAGTTATATCTACACATAGATTGATCATTGCCCTTAGGTCACTTGATTCACTTGCCAGATATTTTGCTTCAACTCCGATTTTCAGGGTTCATTTGACACGTCTCTTACTGATTGCATTGTCGGGTATTGATTCAAATGATTTGGAAAAGACCCTTTATACTATTGATGCATTTGCTTCAATTGCAAACTTTGTTCCTTTTTATGATCTAACCAATGAAATGGGCGATACATCAATTGCCATGCAATTTACGGAAGAGCACTGCGAATTCTTGCAAAAGAAGCTCTATTCCAAGGATTCGAATGATCAATCGTTTAATGTGAGCAATGATATGGAATTGGAAGCATTGAAGTCATCAACCGCAGCATTCAAACCTATCATCAAAACTTTAGCTGAACGTTTGTTTTTGCTTATGGAAAATATCCCTGATCCAACAGAAAGTGAAGGAATCGAGAAAAATTTGGTGACTATCTTACCCAAGTTAATTTTTGTAATGTTGGAAGCACTCTCTGACGACATTTTTTATACTTTCAGAGATCAATTTTTCAAGTTTGTTTTTAGCAACACTTACCATACAATTTCTGATATTGCTGCTGAGATCTGTGGTGCCCTTATTAAAAGAGATCCTTCTAGCTTCAAGAAATATGCTGATATTTTTATTGAGAAGATCAAAGAGGAGATAGAGGAAAATGGAGCAGGTGTTTCCAGAACAGGTGTGGATATAATCCCTAGAGACCAGACCCTATTTTGGTACATTGTTATTTTCAACGAATGCATAGGTAATGCAGGAAGCAACGTTGTTAAATATTCAAAAGATTTACTTGACTTGTCTTACTATTTAATGGACAATGTGAGAGGGCCAATCGTTTTTGCAAGTTCCGCTATGATAAATCAATTGTTACAGGCCGCTACCAAGATTAGATTACAGGAAACCAGATTAATATCACCTGAGTATGAAAAAGATTTTGGCGTTAACGAATCTTGTTGGGGTGTTTCATCTTCTAAAGAAGAAAGATTTTCCAAATACAACACCACGTTTGATTGGTTTATTCCTTCAGAACCTGATCTTGAGTTTGCTGTCACTACCTTTACTGATCATGTCACAAAGATTTTGGTTAAAATCCAACAACTTATGAAAAATTTCAATGCTCACCTGAGCCATGATGGTACTTCTCTTCAAGTTACGGATGAGATTAGAATGAACCTTCTTTACTTGGGTTCCGCATTAAGTGGTGTATGTTATATTTCGGATCCTTCTTTTGATGAACAGATCCCTAAAATTGGTGTGCACGAAACTGAATCTATTACAAACAGATTGTTACTCCTAAAGCAGATTAGAGCAATTAATAGTGGTTCTTTGGAGAAAAGGGATCAAGATAATGTTGAAGAAAATTTGCAGAATATTGTCGACCACTTAGGAAGTGATGATTTAATTAATTATATGTTGAGCTTTGATAAATTGGATGATCTGAATATTGACGATGATGAACATATAAAGAAAGACAAGAATACACCTGAACTTTTGTTTGGTGATAGGAAGCACCAGTTTTATTCACCCTCGCCATCCTCCGTGGACCAATCTGGGACAGCAACCCCAAAAATAGATGGAGTGGAAATGTCAAGTATTAATCCTGGAATTACATTCAGAGAAAGAAAGCTTTACACGTCAAATTATTGCTTTGGTGACGACATCGAAAAACGAAAGTCGAATGAAATGTACCTTAAATTGCACAAAACTCGCCATTTAATTGGTAGAAGTTTGCATGAGATTTGCAAATTCTTGAGTTCTCGTCTTCATGACAATATCAAGATTTTTAAGCATTTTCTTTATGTTATTAACATCTGGTTTTCGGATGTTGGTAAGGAAAGGGTAGATGAATCAACGCATGCTAAAGTTAATTATGATTATGTTGGTTGTATTCAAACCATAAACCGGGTTCGAAAACCGTTTACTAGAATTGCAATCGGTGCTAGAATTGAATCATATCATCTGCTTAGAATTACCTTGCATGCAACTTCCAGATCTCAGACACCTTTGGACAGAATTTTATTGGAAGATGTTGTTAAGTTGGCTGTTTCAAATTACTCTGTGATCTCAAAAGGTGCGCAGGGGATGTTGGTGCATGTTATGAAATGGGTAAATGGTTCTTATTCGGTGTTGGTAAAAGCTGCCTTGAAATACCTTGCCAGGGCACTCCAAGAAGATAATCACAAGAAGATTGAAAGTGGATTGAGCATTTTTGCGTTAAGGAAGATCAAAAACAGGATTAACAATGACTATTTTAATTGCCAAAAATACATCAGCTTGCTCTATCGTTGTTTGGAGATTGATAACCTTGAAGTATATTCCATCGCCCAAAAGTTGTTTGAGGATCTTGCAAATAATGTTGGTCCACCAAGTGCTGTCTGTTTAATTGATCACGCCGAAATTGATTGCATTAGACCACCTGATGAATACATTGATTTGGAGATCAAGGCTATCAGATTAGCAAAGGAGAGAAAGAGAATAGTATTTCTCGAAAAGTTAACAAAAGTTGAAAACTTGGTTATTAGTAATGAGAAGGAGAATTCACATTGGAAGACAACATTCCTTAATTTAAGTTTATTAATTAACTTACAGTCACATCTTGAAATCCCTACAAGCTCCGAAATCCTCCTTTTATTGGCGAAAGAAGCCTCCAGTGACCATCCAGTACTATCAAGATTATCTTTAAAGGGAATAACAAAGTTGGTTCACAAACTTTATTTGATTCAAAGCTGGGAATATGACTTTTCCAAAGCGTTCGACTTAGACTTTGTGCCATCAGATTACAAAGTTGTTGACACTTCTCCTCGGATGGGTGAGTCTTATTTTGAAGCATGGACGGATGAATTGCAGAATGAAAAACCAAACTACTTCATTGACTATAAGGCCAGTAGTGGTTGGTTGTTCTGGGATGAAAGTATGAAGGTAGTCACAAACGAGCCATGCTTTTCCTTCAATCTTAATGAGAATGATGCTTCGGCTTTGAAATCTTTTGGAAATTATGTTACTAAGGAATGGTTTTTGAATATCACAAAACTTTGGGTAACAGATAATGAAGTGAACTCTGCATATCAGGGGTCTGACGTTTATGTCACCTCTACTTTGATAATGTTATTATCTAATGGATACGTTGAGACATTTACGTTTGAAGAACTTCTTGAAATCGTGGACGAAATTTACGTTAGTGACGACAAGAGCTCACATATTGTTGTGTGTGAATTGCTAGCAGGTATTCTTCTTGGCTCGAAGTACTTAAATCCAGCTTTTGTTGACAGGAGAGATGAGTTTATTTCTACATTGTTACAAAATATTTTTGATCACGATCTATCTCCAGACAACAGGGGAATCTGGAACATATTCTCGTGGTGGACTCCAGCTCACACTGATTGTCGGAGATTTCCTAAGATTTTCAAAGTTATTACTGACTTTACTATTGATCAAGATTCGGATTCTGCGATTAGGGAGGCTACAAGAATAAGTTACGTTAGATCGGTGGTGGCATCCGTCACTTGGAATATCTCCGATCCTGATAAGATTTTGGAAATGTGTGTCACCAACATCAATCATAGATATGAGGCAATTAGAACTCAAATTGGTTCTTTATTGGCTGTATTATCATTTCCGTATTACAGTGAATCATTGTCAAATGGTGAGGAATTTGTCAAACGGTGCAATGAGCTTACTCACGTTTCTGTCTTTGAAGGTGGCCGCAAAAACAGACTCCTTGAGATAATCCCACATATATTTGATCGCATGGAGAGCTGGAGAAAGGAAGTTGAATATTTGACACCACAAGAGATTTTGAAATCCAATTATATCAACTCAGCAAATACTGTTCTCACTTGGTTGACACAAGAATTGAATACCAGTGTTGCTGTTATCTTTCAAGGTTATGTTGACACTTATCTTATGCCATTCTTACTCAAGTTGATAAACATGAAGGATGTATGTCAGCTTGGTAATATCGACCCTATAACGGTTGTCAAGGAAGTTTCCCAAATCCCATACAATGAAAAATACTTGGATAGAATCGTTAAAATGCTTGAATTTTTTGGCACTCAAGACTTGAATGTTGTCCAATTTTTCATTATGGGTGAATTCACAGAGACATTTTATTTTAAGAACTTGTTCAAGTTTAACAAAGACCAACGACAAAGGATCATCATTTTAACTAATAAATTGATTTATCACAAGAATGTTGAGGTTCGTGAAGCTGCTGCTTCCACATTAAGTGGTTTGATTCACATTTCTCCTCCGGACCATGTTGAGGAGATTGTGAAGACACTCGGCAAAGTTTATTCCCAAGACCTCGATGTGACAAGAAAGAAGTATAAGAATATTGGATATAAAAACATTCTAAACGAGGATGTGATTACCTTACATGGTGCTACTCTTGGATTGGGGGCTCTTGTGCATGCTTTCTCGTTCAATTCACCTCCACCAGCGTGGGTACCTGAGTTCTTGAGAATTTTAGCGACCAAG
This sequence comes from Teunomyces aglyptinius, assembly GCA_030581575.1. NCBI lineage: Eukaryota > Fungi > Ascomycota > Pichiomycetes > Serinales > Debaryomycetaceae > Teunomyces > Teunomyces aglyptinius. The sequence continues at coordinate 253,005 of JAKTTR010000015.1, forward strand.
TCATCTGGAATTCCAGGTGTCACCGCTAAAACAGCTAAGGAGACGTTAGGGAAGTTCAAGAAGAATAGACAGGACACCTGGCATATTGACCGTAAGATATTTAACGAAACTCAAATGCAAGATTTAGAGGGTGTTCTTTGGAAGAGTTACTTTATATAGATCATATTATTTATACATTGAAAGTTATAGGAGGTAGCTTCCGATATACGGTCACGATAAGTTGCTTACTTCAAATAGAAAGTCAGAGAACGAGATTGTAGCGACACCCGATAAGTCTTTATCATATTTTTTGAACACATCGGTTAACTTTCTCAAGTATACCAACAATTCAATAAAAGCATCAAACTTCAATTTACCAACTGAAATTCCATTCTCGTAACCACCATGGGAGCCTTTAAGTGAAAACTTTTGGAATAGACTAAGAACAAGGTCTATATTCAATTTATAACCAATCTGTTCCAAGATCTTTTGGAATTCGCCAAAAGATATATCCCCAGATTTATTTGTATCTGCCTGAACAAATAACTTCTTGTAAGCTGACAAATATTTCCACAAGGAAACAAACTGTTCAAAGTTTAAGGTTTTCAAAGGAGCAGCAGAAACGTCGTTTGAACTACTAAATAACTTTATCATCAACGTAATAGTCGAGTCCTGGAACCTGGTGTTATCAAAATTCAACAATGCTTGTGATAATTCCAGTGACGAAATGGTACCCGAATGGTCGGTATCAACCCTTTCAAAAACGGATCTCAATTCATGTTCTAGCTTTTGCTTAGACGACGATTTTGAGTCTGATTTTGGCTTGCTGGACTTCGATGATGCCTGTGTAGAGATTGTGGCCACTGATGGATTGTTCATCGATGGGGGTGGTTTCTTGTGAGGGGAAGATGAATACGGTTGATTCGAGTAGTGTGGTTGTTGAGGTTGTTCTTGCAGGGAGTATTCGTATCTTTGTTGCGATACCTGGTGCTGAGGCTGTTGATGTGGCTGGATTTGTACTGGGATGGGCTGCAGTTGCTGCAGTTGATGGTGATGATGATGGAGCTGCTGTTGTTGCTGCGGAACTGGCTGGCCTTGTGGTGCAAAGTGTGTAGATTGTGGCAGCTTCTGCACGTAATACTGCAGTGGCGCCTGCGAATACTGCTGCTGAGAGTGAGAAGCTGGCTGTGGTTGGTACTGTTGTTGACTTGGAGCCTGAGGTTGCTGCTGTGGTTGATAGTACTGCTGTTGAGATGATGTGTATTGCTGTTGCATTTGGTGCTGTTGCTGTTGCTGTTGCTGTTGCGAAGGTGCGGGAGGTGCCTGATATTGCTGCTGATGTTGCTGATGTTGCTGATACTGTTGCTTAGGAGGCCTATAGGCAGTAGTAGGTTTGACTTGATTGGGTGTCTTTCTTGAGGAAGGAGGACTGCCGACGACGTACGCTGCCTGTTGCGGAGTAGGATACATAGGCAACTCGTCGATCGGCATTCTCGAAGATTGATAATTGGGCCTTGAAATGGTGGAAAACTATAAATGGAACAGGAGCTTGGAGGTCTAGATCAACCAATAAGGATTAGTGCAGGACGCAATACGGTTTGAAGTATACAGATCTCCTGCAATACTCTCGAATGTAGCACTCCTAATATAGCAAAAAATTTAGTGCTAATTTTTTACACGTGACTGTGTAGTTCTAGGTTCTTCAAGATCATTACCTAGAAGTCCAAAGCTCAATCTCGAAGACTCGGATTCCCTACAAATATGAACAATGTTGGATAACTTAATTTTTACGTCTTTTATTAGAACTGAGATACAATTATTTATATTGATAAAATATCTGTTTGACAACGCTTAATCTCTGGCTCTTCTTCTGTAAGCATCACCACCTCTTCTTGGACCCTTGAAACCTCTTTGTGGTCTTTCAGCTGGAGCGTTCTTCAATCTGGTCAATGGCAAGATACCTTCTGGGATGTTCAATTCGGTTCTTAAGAATTCGACACCTTCGTCAGTCAAGGTGTAGTAGTAGTATTGCCACGAGAATTGGGTCTTGACGAAACCCTTGGAGGTCAAGGATTGTAAAGCCTTGATGACGTACAAGTTTCTGGTGTCAATTTCATCGTGCTTTGGTTGGTTGAAGTCCTTCTTAGCAACAACAACACCTTCTATAAATGAGTTAGTATTATGGTCAAGTAATGAAAAATGATTCTGAGTGATTTCCCCATGAAGTCCTTTCTTTGCTTCTTTCTTCGTGGAAGTTTACGTCACGTCACACGTTACACACTTGTCCCTTCGCGTGGCATTAAGAATCTTTGTCGGTTAAATGTGGTCATAGTGGAGTTTGGATAATCTTCTATCTTTCAATCTTGAATCAAAGTTGACACTTGGACGGGAGAATCTTTTCACTCTGGACAGATTGGTACTTACCTTGGAAGAGGTATTGGTGAATCTTCTTTCTGTCTTCTCTTGGAATAAGCATGATTAGTCGTAGGCTATACTGAACAGATGTAACTAGTAGGAAAATAACCAAACTTCAGATATACAGCCTGAAAAAAATTTCAGGAACCCATACCTCCAGCGACGAAAAAAAAATTTAAGAGATGTGCGAAAATCAAAAAATACGTATCGTTCAATCACGTGTATAGGGCTATAGCCCTGTGCTGGGTAATCTGGTCATAAATCACAACACGTTGACTAGATTTACTAGCATAAGTAGAGCATATGGTAAGAGTAGGCAGAGTTGATTTGCATGCTTGGTGAATACTTTCCCGTTTCTCGGGACAGGTTTGCTACTGAGATGACGTAGAGTATTTTAAAGTAAGGATATATATAGAAGTGCGATACATGTTGGACCTGTGTCAATATGGCATAGTCGTCTAGCTTTTCTGGTAACATTTCGCATTTACCCGTGTACACAAGACATTACTGTCATTTAAAGACGGGTGGGAAATTCGGTGGTTCTCACCATTCAAGTTAGCAATAACTAAACAATACTCTTGAGAGTTTCCTGGCGTGAAAACGCTTGGGCGGTGTCATCAGAAATTTAAACGGCTCCCTGTGGGTTGTTATGGGAAGGCACCGCGAATGGTTGGTTTCTCGTAAAGGAGAAACTATTGAGTGCAATATGCGAACTCAACTTCGGTTGAGCACCCGATACCGATCATTGTTATGAGAAAAGTTACTCTTCTTTTTACATGTTGCTTGTATGCGTTTTGCAGCTGATTTCCGATTGATGGTACACGACCGACGGTTCGAGCCTTTGTTGCGCACTGTCTAACTCGCTATATGTCAGAAATTGTATCCAAGAGAGTTTGGATTAGGAAAATGATTATTGCCAGTATTAGAAGAATATTTGCTTCGTTTCGTACAGAGGAAGAGGAGAGATCGTACTCGCGTAAAGCGTTCTTTAATCTCCTTGGATTCTTGGGCTCGTGTGTGCTCTTCTCGTTTGTAGCGCAACGGCTCTCTCGCCATCCACTGGAGATAGCACATATAGCTCGCGCCAATACCTTGTTGCAGGCTATCTAGAAGTTAGTCGACGAATAGTAATGATATATACATACAATATAGGATATAAAAAAGCCATACACAAAGACAACTGCATCACACCTAGTATTTTAATTTACAACTGAGACGAATCTATGGCTAATTTCTCAACAAGATCTCCTTTGCCATCTCATAAGCGGTCCACGAAATAGCCGTGCTTGGAACGTTAAAAATGATTCTTGGTTTCAAGCCTCTAGAAAAGGCAGCCAATCCACCTTCCTTGAATAAAGCTTTGGCAGCACTTTTGAATCCGGTGACATGACGTAAGTTGGCATTTTGGGAAATACCCCTAGTTTGCAATGCGGTTTTTATACAATCCAACGGATTGGTTAATGCTGCAGCAATACCACCAGCAATACCACCACTAACACAGTGCAAGTATGGATTATATGTGTTGGTAGGATTGAGGACCAATGACGAGTATTCGTAGAACCCAAAGTTCAACGCAGCAAAAGGTATACTGGTGAACAAGGTTGTAGGATAAGAGATGTAAAATGCAGAAAGGCCTTCTTTTTTGTAGATCTGAGCAGCAGTCTCAAGTAATTTAATGGAGGAATTTGTTGAAGAAGGTTGTATAGTCTGTATTGCTTGCATTCTTTGCTTTAACATGTCGAACGGGGTCATCAACGCATCAGAAGTAGTTGTTGCGGCAATACCGGCGGCACTGGCGATCAATGGATGGTTATCGTCGGTAACAATCTTGTTAGAATGAGGAGAACTGGTCAATCTGTTCACCAACGTCGTTTTTGTTGCTTCGAAAACCGAAAAGTACACGGCATGAGCTGGACCAGCTCCCAATACGACAGACGAAACACCACGCCAAAGGGCATATGCTCCCTCACTCGAGCTGATCCTAGAGATTGAAGAAATGATACTTTGAGAGAATTCTTGCTTGCTAGCCATTTGCATTCTCGTCTTCAATGAATCTATCGGAAACATGACCGTGTGCTCCATGATTCCAGCAAGGGCACCAGCGCATAAATGAGCAGCCAATGATGCATCATCAGGTAACGCTTCGTAGTCTATCTCAATTGGCTCTTTAGGTAAAAATTGGATTTGGTGCTCCATGGTCAAATGTGCAACTTTTGAATATGGGGTACAATTCGATATGTGATTTTCAAGGGATTCTTACTCGACTTCTTGGCGAGAGTGCTTTGCTTTTAAGATGGAGCCTGGGTGATATAGTCAATATACAGACGGCTAATAAATAGATACTATGTCTATAACGATGATGGAATTGAATCGATTGCTTGGACCTGTGTTCTATCAGTACTAGTTTAATTTGAAAATGAAAAATTTTTTGTTGTTGAAATTTGGAAAACCTGGACGATAAGGCTTTTCTTATGAAAGTGGAGTGAGGCGGGTTGTCGGTTTCAAGCAATAAAAACTATGTAATTTTTTTAAAGGATTTCGAGAAGATCCAGTGGGTTTTTCAGGTTGGTCGGAGTCCAAAGGGAGAAAATTCCTTGTGAATAAATTTAAGATTTCCGGTGATTTTTTCGACGTTTGAGAGTGTATCGCTTCGAGTTTTACGAATCATACCTTGGTCATCGCACGGCACCACTTCGGCTCCGTGGGATAAAACCTCTGGTGACAGATCAAATGCCGGTTTCGGTTCGGGGTTCCGGTCTCTACATTTCTACAGTTACATAGAATAATATCTCACATTCAGCACAATCTAGATTAGAGATACATTTGATCGAGAAAGTTCCTGCTTCTATGAGGATTTTGATTATGACACCTACTTTGTCTAGACCGCTTTTTTTTTTTGCTCTAACTGGCCGCTATTCATAGACCGATTACGGATTTTGCGACACGCGGAATACTTCGGCTCTCTCCTGAAACGTTACATCACTTTTTGACGACGATATTGCTTTGTAATGCTATAAAAATTAGTTCTCTAGATTTAGGCGTTGTTAATGTTTGATATCTAAACCCGATTGTTCGGGAACAATGGTCTTAACCTTGCCAGTACGAATATATTGAAGTAAATTGTCCACAACCCACTCTTCCATATGTTTAACTGTTTCATATGTAGATGTACCCATGTGTGGCAAGCTGACAACGTTAGGTAACTCGTACAATTCCTTTGGCACCGACGGTTCCGTTTCGAAAACATCAGCACCAAAGGCTCCTACCTTTCCGGATTTTAACGTTTCAATTAATTCCTGCTCGTGAATAATAGCCCCACGCGCAGTATTAATGATGACAACTCCATCCTTCATCTTATTAATGGTTTCCTTGTTGATACTGTGCCTGGTCTTATCGTTCAAGGGAATACTGATAAAAATAATGTCACTCGTAGAAATCAACTCGTCATAACTCACATAGTTCGAGTCCAACTCCAACTCAGGTGCTAACCGGGAACGGTTATGGTAGTTGACTTTAGCAAACCCAAATGGCTTCAATCTGTCACGAATAGCACGGCCAATACCACCTAACCCCAAAATGCCTACAACCTTGCCCTCGGGATCGTGTCCCAATTGACGTGGAGGAGCATTTGGCTGACCCCATTGGCCAGCAGCCAATATGTTGTGGCTGGCTTGGAAATTTCTTAACGTCGCCAAGGCCAAATAGATTGCCGTGTCGGCAGTAGGTGCTTCCACGGGAACAGTGACATTGGAAACCTGGACATTTCTTTCAGTGAATGGCTGGATATCAATCTGATCGTACCCTGCGCCACAGTGGTTCAATGTTTTGAGAGTTGGTGGAAGAAAGCTGGCCAATTCAGCGTCGAATCTTCCTGTTTGAGAAATAGAAATGAAAGTTCTAGTAATATTGGTGATATCGTTATACTTGGTCTTCAAGTCACTGATAAATTCTTCTCTTGATTGAGAAGTACACTCGACAACGTCAGCTATTTCTTTCAATTCAGCCCACTTCTCGTGTGCAAAAAAGACCTTTCCAACTTGTAATACTTTTGGTCTGGAGTTTGTAGTCATTGTTCTTGAAGATTGTATGCTTTGCTGGAGAATTTTCCACATAAATTTGTGGCAGCTCTTATCTAATTTATATTCGTTTCGTCTCCTTTTTTTAGTCGCGGTCCCCCAACTGTGGAGTGGGGGATTACCTACCTATAGAGACGCGTGGGGGGTAAGTGGGGCAATATATTTACTCTGAGAATGAATACTGTACACAGATGCCATAAGTGTTAATGTCGTGCGGACTTAAGCTGCAGGTCATGTCTCACGTGAGAGTCTGCGACATTACAGATACAGTATGTAATTGAAAAATAGATTGCAAAATCCCTAATGACGAGGGATCGGCTGGTTACCTGAGCGACTCGAAAGGATCGCCAGCGATGATGGCTTGGCTGCTGAATGGGAAAACCTCCTAACAGAGAATTTTCTTGAATTGAGAAGAAGGAGGGCCGAAACGCCGTACACGGGGAATATAAATATGAATGGGTTTCGCCCAACTTTGCTGAAAAGTTTTAACACTGGTTAATTAAGATACTTTTCAGTTCTATAGATTTTAGGATAACTGATATAGTAAGTTGCTTTTGTAATAACAGAAGCGCCCCCCGATACCGAGACCTGAGTAATAAGAATACAATCTTTACCTACACAGGCTAAGCTGAATACTACTGCTATAACTTTGGTTACTGCAATACCTTCATCTTAACAATACGATATAGTTACAACCTATTAATTAATGGAAAAAACAGTCTAAATCACCAAGTGGGGACCCTTGTATGGGAACTGGGTGCCAATTGTCTGGATCTTGGCTCCAGCTTTTTCTCTCAATGGAAAATTTTCGAAAGATTTGGCATAAGTGGCTACACTATGCGCAATCAATCTGGTATTGATGTTCCAAACATAGTAGTCAGGGTTTGACAAGTCGTCACATAACTGGTGGTAACATGGATCTAACCATGCACCTTCAACTCCACCAAACTTCTCAACTCCTTCCTTAGTTTTTGGTACTTCCGCGCCGGTAGCAATACCACCAGCAGGTATTCCTGCGTCAATAAAACCAACATAATCGGATCTACCATCAAATGGAATCATACTATAGTTGTATCCGTGGCTGACATACCAGTCAATGTACAAGTCCTTTAAGTCACCGGAACCATTTGGGTTTTCTTCGTTATTGGCGTCGTAGATCTGGAACTCGTAGTTTGGAGACGCCATCATGTCGTAATCCATAAACAATCTGACCTTGTCATTTTCTTCTTGACTCAAGTGTTCAGCATAATAAGTGGACCCAAGCAAGCCTTCTTCTTCGGCTGCCCACCAGGCAAATCTAACTGCGTTGTTGATCTTGAACTTGGTCAAGAAACCAGCAACCTCCAAAAGAGAAATGGTACCAGAACCGTCATCGTTGATACCAGGACCAGCACCAACAGAATCAGAATGAGCGCCTAACGAAACTATATTATCGTGATCACCATACACAGTTTCGGCAATAACATTGGTTGTCAGAATCTTTTTAACGTACGAATCAACGTACAAGGTAGTTTCGAATTCGTATTTTGGATCCTTGGACAAGGCATCAACGAAGCTCTGCGCATCTTCTCCGGATATACCAACAGTTGGAACTTCCTTTCCGTTTGGCTCTCCCAATGTTCCTGCGGGAGAGCCAGATGGGTCATAGATGACTGCACCAATTGCACCGACCACTCCAGCATTGGTTGACTTATCGCCAAATGGGCACTCGCCTCTCTTGATCAACACAATGTTTCCCTTGGAACTAGCTGGGAAATCTTTAACAGAGCACCCCAAATTGTCTACTAGCACCAACTTTCCGTGTACTGGCCTTTTGTCAGGAGTAGGAGGAGTCAAAGCGAATGCTTCAAGGGACTTTGGTTGTACGCCATCCACCAACAAAGAGAAGGACTTGACTCTACCGTCAATAGCCTCAAAATCCTGGGTGCTGACTTTGTAGTAACCCTCAAACTTGGCCAATTCAGACTTTATGTAGTCAATGGTACCCCAGTGGCCCGGGGACCCAATGACTCTTGTTGGGTTACCGTAGTCAGCCACAGAGTCCAATGAGATGTTGTACAACGCCTTGGCTCGTGTTCTCAAGCCTTCATCATTGACTAGAGCCTGCAATTTCTCGGTATCGATTTCCGGTAATTTGGAGTAAGTAACTTCGTCCATTGTGTTGATGGAGTTGAGAGCAAACTGTGGCACATCGATGCTCAAGAGCTGCTGGAGCCCAGTGAGTGACATCGCATTGGCAACAGCTACCAATGTAGCAACTGTAATAGTACCCACTTTCATTCTGATATTTCTTGATGTATAGTTATTTTTACAAAGAGATAAATCAAAAACGGGAGTAATGCCTAGATATGTTCTGCGGGTCAATGAGCAATAAGTCAGCATGAAGCCCTGAGTTACCAAATCTGGACATAGGACAAGAAAAAAATATACGCACATGAGGATTCGCCATACAGGAATAGTTGCAAAAGTATATAATACTTGTTTCAAGAGATTTGAATAGATCAGTGAAAGCCACCACGGAAATTGAAGTGAGTGTTTCCTCCTTGGAAAAATTGTTGCATGAAATCCTGACCTCTAAACTGGAAGTTTCCTTGCTGTTGAAAACCACCACCGTGACCTCCTCCTCCTCCATCGTATCTCTGCTTCAAATCGGGATCAGACAAGACCTCGTACGCTTGGTTGATATCTTGCATCTTGTTCTCAATTTCCAGTACAGATAAGTCGCTACCCTTGTATTTGTCTGGGTGGTACTTTAAGGTTTGGGCTCGATATGCCTTTTTAATGGTTTTCTCGTCAGCATCCCGAGTTATATCTAGAATCTTGTAATAATCTTTATCGGTATTGACTGATTGTTCATCTTGACGATGCTGTTGTTGCTGTTGCTGTTGCTGCTGTTGTTGGCGGAAAAATTGCTCTCGTTGACGCTCCTCTTGTTGTTGCTGTCTTCTCTGCATCACTTCTTCGATTGGCCTGTATGTATCTTTGAACAACTTTGTCTGGCGAATAGTGTTGCTGTACTGGCTCATGATTTGGTTTGCCTGATCAAACTTTTGCTTCTTGATTAACTTGACAACTTCCGGTATATCCTTCGGCAAGAATGTATCATGAATCATTTTACAGTACTTGGACCCATGCTTATAGTTTTTAGAATGGATAAATGATTCACAAGCAAGCTTGTTCAAATCTTGAATGAACCGGAGGTCCTCGGACTTTCCTAAGGCGCCGAAATCTTGAAGAAATTCTTCTGCCTTGTGGATTAAGTACTCGTAGTTGTTCGTGACCGTCTCAGGAAGTTTTCTCTTTTCCAACTTGGACGCCATTATTGGGTGTTCAAATAAAATCGTGTTGATTCCCTTGAAATCAATTTTTGGATCCACAAATTCTTCACTCAATGGTGCATTGTTATTCTCAAATGCCACATAGTAGTGACTGATTACAATAGAATATTCTTCCAATTTTTTCAAAACATCTTGGAACTTGGTGAGAAACTTGGACAAGTTACCACATTGCTTAAAGTCGTTGTTGATCCTCAAACAATTCTTGATAATAGAATATGAGTTCTTGAAATTAATCTCGGTAAACAAAAGAATACTCCCACTATTATAGTAGTTCATGACATCCATTGGTCTTAACTTAAGCAATTTCTGATAGTCTTTCAACATGAGTTTATTCACCGGAGTCACATCAATAACTTTGTTAAAATCACTCCTGAAAATCTGCGATAAGGCATTCACATGTATTTCAATAGCACTGGTGGACAACGGTGCTAGTGACAACACACTGGTGTCTAGAAATTTCAACAGTTCCTCGAATTGGCTCAGGTCGTACAACAACTGTGCCGAGTTCAAGTCAGTCTTCCACTGTTGCAATTGAGTCAACAAGCCACTATCCGTCTCTGGATTCAATAATTCGATGGCTGCTTCAGTGTCACCTCTTTCAAGTAATAATTCAAGTAATTTCTGTTGGGCAGGCTTCTTAGTTGGATCCAATTGTAACGATTTCTTCAAGTCTGCAATTGCCATCAATTCCTTGTTCAAGTTGAGTTCAATTAATGCCTTTTTGAAATATATCTGAGGCAATTGGTCCTTGATAGACGCTGGAAGTTCTGGATTGGCGATACCGTTCACAATGTCGACTTCTTTGGTATTGTACACCTCGATTTCCTGAAGAACACGTTCATATTGTTGTAGAACATTGGAGGTAGGCCCTTCGCTAGAAAACAAAGAGTTCACACCACTGATTTTCGATAGTAAGACCTGGTGGTTCCCTGTCACTAGTTTAATACACACCGCTAGCACAAAAATAAGTTTCATGTGATCTGTTGTTAAATTGGGTGTGGGTGCTTTTGGCTTCGTGTTAAATTTTGTGCGTGTCTATATTTTTATCTGGAGAATTGCATTTACATAATAAAATTAATTTAGTTAAGATATTCATTAATAATTTCTAGATTTTTCAGGTTGTACTCTACTTGAATAATTTAGCTAAGGAAACAGCTCCTTCGTCATTCTTAGACATGACCTTGGCCACGGCTAACTCAAAATCTTCCTGTGTAATATGAAGTCTTCTTTCTCTCAATGCATACATTCCTGCTTCAGTGCAGACACCCTTGACGTCAGCACCAGAACAGCCGTTCATCTTTTCAGCAATCTTTCTCAAATCAATTCCTCTGGTCAAGTTCATGGATCTTGAGTGGATCTTCAAAATATCGGTTCTGGCTGTAACAGTTGGTGCAGGGAATTCGATCTTTCTGTCAATTCTACCTGGTCTCAAAAGGGCAGGGTCTAAGATATCCAATCTATTCGTTGCCATGATAATTTTGATGTCCTTGGAACTCTCAAACCCGTCCAATTGATTCAAAAGTTCCAACATGGTTCTTTGGACTTCTGAATCACCTCCTGAAGAACCTTCCACACGTGAAGACCCGATGGAATCAATTTCATCCATGAAAATAATGGAAGGAGCATGCTCTCTCGCCATGATAAACAATTCACGAACCATACGGGAACCCTCTCCAATATACTTTTGCACCAATTCTGAACCCGAAACTCTGATAAATTTACAGTCTGTGTGATGGGCCACCGATCTGGCCAACAAGGTCTTACCGGTACCTGGTGGTCCATAAAGAATAACACCCTTCGGTTGAGCAATACCTAAACTTTCAAACAATTCAGGATGCTTGACGGGCAATTCGATCACTTCCTTGATTTCTTTGATTTGTTTGTCCAAACCACCGACCATGTCGTATGTAGAGTCAGGGACTTTTTCAACCATCATCAACGAGACTAACGGATCAATCTTGTTTGGTAAAATCTTGTGTAAGTCATATGAGTCGGCTTTCAAGCAAACTCTCAACGAAGGTGTCAATTTCTTGATATCAATATCTTTGGAAATGTTGACAATGTACTTCCCTTCGGGGTGAATTTTCACCAATACCTTCTTCAATCCCATCACCTTGACAACCTCTCCCACATACGACCCTGGTTCTTGTAATAATCTCAATTCGTCCTTTAACTGTCTGACTTTGCTGTTTAATTTGTTACGTTGAGCTTCCAATCTTCTCAAGTTCTGTGTGGTTTGCTGGATTCTGATCTCGGTATCCTGGATCTGTTGCTCAAAGAAAGGCTTGATGCCTCCTTCGTGTACATATGGTTTTTCCACTGTAGTCATTTACGGAATCTAAACAAGAGCTTGAATGCTTCAGTCCACTGTTGGCCACCAACTTTTGCCTCTCACTACCACTTTTTGTTTTTTCCTGCGTAAGGTCAAAATTATTCCACGTGATTTTTCTAGAGAGAAAGCTTCATAAAGGCGCGGGGCCGGGGATGGTAACCGTTTTCGATTGTGAAGGTTTGCAGTCAACCAGAATATAAGGCTGGTGGTTACAATGAGAAGCTCCTACTTGTATATTTTGGCGTTGGTTCCATTTGTTTCTGCATACCAACACTATTGCAAGTGCGAGTGCAGTGGGAACAGTATAATCACTGAGATATCTAAATGTGGTTTATGTACGCAGAGCTTTTGCTTGCAACAAAGGGCCAATCTTTGTGATGAACCTGATCAATCGCCTAAAGAAGGAGGTGAGAATAAAGAGGATATCATTATCAGCTGTTTTCAGGTTGAATCCTTTAAAGAGACAGTAATTGTTTATCTGTTTGTGTTGGTTGTGCTCGTTTTGTTTGGCAACGGTGTCTACAATGTGTATTTTAAAAGTTAGGGTTTCTGACAATGAATTCATGATTAGCATATGGCAAAGCACTTGGCCCGGTGATTGGTAGCTATTAATGACGGTCTGGTTCAGAGAATCGAGAACCAGGAACCGGTGTGGTACAGTTGGGGTAATTTCCATACCGCTGGCGTAACTCCAGAACTTTGACTCGACGCGTGCAATACTAAACTTTGTTCGACCGTCCCCTCATCAGCCTTGGTCAAATATAGCGCCAGCCACGTAAAATACTGGTCCCAGACAAGGGTTGCTGATAGGATCCTGAACCTGGATCATTCCAGAGAAATTCCATTGTTCATGTTGATCAATCAAAAGACAGATTTTATAGTTACAGAATAGGTCCTCACAGCAGATTAGGAGTTTGTGGTTGTAGAGAAACCCTCTATCCAGCAGCAACACCTTTTTTTGCCCCTTCTTTTGCCGCTGCCCTTCCCCTGGAAATCACAGATCTCAGTAATGGTTGTCGCAAGAAAAAAAGTATTGAAAAAAAATTTTCAGAGCGGATTGTATGATATAATTTCTGTAACTCTTTCTCACCTAAGTATTCATACTTATCACCCATTATGTCTGAGAACAACCCTATTGCTGAACCATCGGGTGGTGTAGCTAAGGCCTCCACTGTTGTTGGTTCAAGCGGATCCGGAAAAGCATCTCCGGCTTTGACTGGCGCATCTACAGATGAAGATCATTCAAGTGAATCTCCTGCCCGTGCTGATGACCCCAATGCTGCGGCTTCTGCTGCTAGCGATGCACCAGTATCCAGCGACCAGTCTGCCATAAATTACCAGCAACAGCTCAACAGTCAACAGGGCAATTACTACGCCAACAACTACAACCAAAACTACGCGGGCCAAAATTTCAACCCTAAGCATTTTAACAAGTCGTCCTACAACGGAAGACAAAACTTTAACAACGCATCTGCCGGTTCCAACACCTCCAACAACACCAACAACAGACAGCACTACAACAATGCAAACGCCTCTGGTAACAGAAAATCGTACAACAACCAGAAGGTAAACCATAACAACCAACAACCAAATTACAACTACTCGAGTTACGCACCAGCAAACATGTACTCCCCATACGGATACATGCCTTACGGAAACTACCAGGTTATGCCAAACATGCAAATGCAATACGGAGGCGCTCCTGCTCAACAATATACCGCTATCCCTGCCGGCACTAAAGTCAAACTCACCACTAAAGACGGCAAACCGGTTGATCTCGAGGAGCAGAAGAAGAAGAATGCTGCTAGCTCTCAATCTTCGTCCCCTGCTACATCCAAAGTCTCCCCAGCTGTCAAGTCTCCGGTAGTTCCATCTCCACCTATCAACAATACCCCTGTTAGCGACTCTACTGCATCATCTACAACTTCCAAGGACAATCCAGCTGCTCTTTCAGCTGCTGAGGAATTCAAGAGAAAGATTAGAGAAAGAGCCGAGGCCGCAGCTGCTGCAAAGAAGGCTGAAGCCGACAAAGTCAGGAAAGCTGCTGAAGATGCCAAGGCTGCTGAAGAAGCAAAGCTCAAAGCTGAAGCTGATGCTAAGGCTAAGGCTGAAGCTGAAGCCAAGGCTGCTGCTGATGCTAAGGCTAAGGCTGATGCCGATGCTAAAGCTAAGGCTGAAGCTGAAGCCGAAGCCCAGGCTGCTGCGTTGAAGGCTCAAGAACAAAAAACTGAGACCTCCGAGACTCCTCAGATTCCCGAAGTCTCAGAAAAGGTGGGACAAGATGAATCTGAAGAAAACTCGGAATCCAGGTCAAAGGACAACGAAGATGACGAAAAGGAACTGGAAACCGGTGAAGAATCTGGTGAACCTGATGAAGAGGCCGAGGAAGATGGTTTTACCATTTCTAACTTCCTTGAAAAAGTCAAGGAAGTCAATCCAATTGATGATCCGTTAACTACCAAGTATCCAGAAAACATTACTGGTGTTGACCCAACTAAGAAATTAGAAGGAAAAAAGTACCGATACGATCCACAATTCTTAATTCAATTCCGCAGTGTCATCCAATTCTCATTGGATGCTGAATTTAAGAGTCAATTGGAGAAGGTAGATATCGGTTTCAACAGTAGAAAGGGACCAGGCTCTCAAAACAGATCCATGAGCAAGTTTGGTAACCAAATTCCAGGCAGATTCAATGGCCAATCTGGTGGAAGAGGCTCCCAATTTAATGACACTAGACAGAACTCAAGAAACGGCTCTAAGAGAAGAGGTGGCGGTTCTTCTAGAGACAAGTCTACTAGAAAGGGTAACCAATCCAAGAGAGGTGGAAGAGAGTCTAGAGAAAGGGATGAAGAACCACCAAAACCAGCAGAAGACGTTAAGCCTCTTGAGAAGAGCGAAAATAGGTGGGTCCCAAGATCCCGAACCAAGAATACCGAAGCCAAGTTTGCTGAGGATGGTACTCCTCTTTTGAGCGAAGAGGATGTCGAAAGAAAGGTCAAATCCTTGTTGAACAAATTGACCTTGGAAATGTTCAACCAAATTACTGACCAAGTATTGGAAATTGCCAATCAATCTAAGTATGAGACCGATGCAAAGACTGTGAGACAGGTTATTAAATTAACTTTTGCTAAAGCTTGTGACGAACCATACTGGTCTGAAATGTATGCCAAGTTCTGTGCTAAGTTATGTACCAGCATTCCTCTGGAAATTACTGATAACACAGTGCATGCAAACGGTGCAGTTGAATCTGGTGGTGCTTTAACCAGAAGACTTTTGCTTGCTACTTGTCAAGCTGAGTATGAAAAGGGTTGGTCCGACAAGCTTCCAACCAATGAAGACGGTTCTCCATTAGAACCAGAAATGATGTCCGATGAATACTATGCCATGGCAGCAGCTAAGAGAAGGGGCCTTGGTTTAGTTAAATTCATTGGTCATTTGTACAACTTGAATATGTTGAACAACCAAGTTATCTACATCTGTTTGAGTGATCAATGTAAGAACACAGTTGATCCATCTGAAGACAGTTTGGAGAACTTGGCACAATTAGTCAAGACTGTTGGACCTAAATTGGACCAACAAGAAGACAGAAAGACTATGTTGAAAATTGTGTTCGAGAAGATTCAAAAGATTTTGGATGATGTCAAGTTGTCTTCCAGAATCAGATTTATGTTAATGGATTTGCAGGACTTAAGAAAGGCTAAGTGGGTTTCTGAAAGCTCTGACGCTGGTCCAAAGACTATTGAAGAAATTCACAGAGATGCTGAAATCAAGAGATTAGAAGAGTTGAAGGCCAATAACGACAAGAAACAAAGAAGACACAACGAAGGCAGATCTAACTCATCTAGATCTGGTTCTTCGTGGAACAACAATTCGTCAGGTTCTAACTTTGGTGGTATGAAGAAATCTCCTTCTTTTGCAAATGCCAGATCACAACACACTGGATCGAACAATAGTAACAGTAGCAGCAGTAATAGCAATTCTGATGCTGGTTTGCAAAGGGAATCTTCAAAGAGATCTGAATCATCCCAAATTAATAGATTTGCTGCATTGGGTGACGACGATGATAACGAGTAATTCGGTGACATTTATCTTTTTAAGAAAAGTGCTTTCAAAGCATTTATTATCGTCAAGTGCTTTTCAATTGCATAAAACATCTGTAATATAGTCTTCGCTTCATTCAGGGTTTATCTTAGCTTGTGTTTTATTGATACGTTTATATAATAAAATCAAATATTCTTTTGAAACCAGCTTTTTCCGACTTTCGTGATTGAGTCTAGTGAATGTATTGATTCGCTTCCTTTAGTCTTGTATGACTTCAATAGGTTGTGGAATTGTTTAGACTTAGAAGATTCTGTTGGATTGCTGGTACCATCCAATTGCAACCCTGGGTCTGGTGGTGTCACAGGGGGTCTACCTAAGTCTAGATCATTCTTAATAGAACCTTCGGATATTGTTTGAGGTTCAAGACGTTGCAAAAGCGAACTAATGGGAATGTACGACACTAAAACAGGACCAACTTCTTCAGAAAAAGCCATATTCTGGTTCAACCAAAAATATTCCTGGATATTCTGCACATTTCCCTCGCCAGCAAGGACACTATGTATTTGGACAGCCAGCTCAATTGCTTTTAAATTAAGCTTAAGAAGTCGAACGTGAAGTACTTGTGATACATTTCGAAATTGAAACAATAGGATTATTATCCATCCAAGGAAATTCAAAAGAAGTCCAATATGAAACTGGGTGGTTATAATCCAGCTATTATGCAAAAATTGCACCAGTTGCGTGTAAACAAACCCTTTTCTAATATCGGAGTGGATCATTATCGCAAAAATGAATGGCGGCTAAATGTCAGAAACTTTTGTCTTCATTTTTTTTTTTGCTCTACTCACTCTTGCCCCAAATCAAAATCTTCTAAATTTCCATATGTTACAACAAATGGGTTGTATTGATCCATTCCACTTATCTTTGTAGGTGTGTATGTCATGAGTTCATTAATTACATCGTTGTCGTAATTAATTACAACGTCGTGATTTTGTTCTTCTTCTGGTTCTTTGAATTGGTGTTTCCTTAGCTTCTTTATATGATACAACACATCATTCCTTGCCGTTAGTTTCAACTTGGATGATCTGGTGAGCCATGAAACACAATTCGTAAGTACTTTTCGTACATCAGAACTTGATGTCCTCAATGACTTCAAGAAACTTAAAGTTTTCCTAAGGGTGGAGTTATCAGAATTGACGTAGAGAACACTGAACAAAATAAGTTGCTTTCCAATATATTCTGGAGTTTCACCTCGTTCCAAGAGCAAATTGACATAATACACCGACAATGTCACAAAAAATTCTTGAGTAGACCTTACTTGAAAACTGTCCTCTGAATCACTGTCAATACCACTCGGCTCAACATCGCTATCGTCTGAAACTTGCATCTGTTGGTCTCTGGGATCGTCAAATTTCGTAGATTTGAAGTTTTCAACAAAATAATCCTCCACATCATCATTATCGTTACAATCTGTAGATGGTTCCACAATTGAAACCAGAAATCCTCTTCTGCTGTAAATTCCACGCATTGAATCCATCAAATTGAGGATAATATTGATATTCTTTGGATCCTGTATCAGTGTCAGGTCCACCTTTAAATAACTAATAATTCCCAAGATTAGAGTTCGGTTTATCAATACTGGTTCGTCCATCTTACTAAACTGGATACTAATCAATTCAAGTATGTTGACAGCCATCCTGGTATCGCCATTTGACCGTTTGACTATCAATTCCATAGAGTCTTCATCAAGCTGTAGCTCCTTGAGGTGTTTTGTTGCCCTTGTTTGGTTCTCGTATTTAATAGCCCGTTTGAGAACTTGTGCAATTTCTAATGGGTTCAACGGAACCAATTGAAAAACCTGACACCGTGAAATTATTGCTTGTCGTACTCGCTTCTTTGGACTTACTGTAGTGGCACCAATAAACACAAAGTTACCATCTTCAATATATGGAAGCAAGTAGTCCTGTTGAGTCTTGGAGAATCTGTGGATCTCATCGATAAAGATAACCACCTTCTTGCGATCTTCTTTTGATATCTGCCGTCTTTTATTCTCCTCGGTGATTTCCTTCAGTAAGATACGTAAATCTTCAACAGTGCTATCTGTAGCGGAAAGTTCAACAAATTCATACTGTAATTCCTTGGCAATAACGGACGCAATTGTGGTTTTTCCAACTCCTGGAGGGCCATGGAGTATCATGGACGGTAAGTATCCAAGCCTCATGAAATTGGTGATCTGTCCATTTTCAGGATTCATCAAATGATGTTGCCCAACATAATCTTGTACATTTGTAGGTCTAACAGATTCTACAAGCGGTACAATTTTTCCAGTGGGTCTAGTATCATCCATAAAGGGAGCATCAAGATAGCCAAAATAAATTTGGCTTTTACAGTGATTATATAATAATAAAAATAATAAAATGATTGTATTTTGAACGAATTAGTGAAGAAAATATAATATAAGAACCGCTAGAGAAAACTGAAATAAGGAAGAAAGTATTTATCGTAAATATTTTGCAATCCTATGGATATTCTTGTATGGTACAGGCGTAATGCTCTAACGTTAGAATGGAATGTTGGAAAGAAAAGTAGATACCAGAATGATCAATCATTTCCTCCGTTTAGGGCCTGCCTCCATATTTAAGGGACTGCCAGCGGTGCTGTGAATTGAAGAACTCAATTTCCTCTTTTTAAGTTGGCCCTTAGAATCATCAAGTAAAGAATCTGGGGACGGAGATAAAGCTTGGTTTCCATTTCCATTCATAGATGGCATTGGGCCACCTTTTAATTGTTGTCGGTATACAATAGAAGTGTTGTTTTGATTCCCTTGACCTTGCTGTCCAGATAACACAGTCGCTTGTTGATTGTTATTGGCAGTAATAAACAACTCCAATGCACGGACTGGAGATGAAATGTTATTCACTAACGAAAAACCCATGAGAGACCGTAACAGACCCATAACATCACTAACCTTTAAGGATCTCATCGCACTTTCTTGTATACCACAGGTTCCCGTGTTCTCAACTGACTGGGATGAATCGTACAAATGCTGAACAAGGCCCTGGATGTCGTTGCTTTTCCTGTTGGGAGGAATACCTTTAGACTCGAAGAAACTCTGAAGCTTGCTCTCTAAACAATTAAATGAAATAGAGCCAGAATAGCTTAAAAGCTGGATATCAATCCATTCAATTCGAAGCTCACGGTTCATCAAGATCTTCGTATTACCATCCACAGTCGCCGATGAGCCATCAGCAAATAAGTACTGAATCTTTAATCGTGAAATGATAAATATTGACCCATTGTTCATGACTTGATATCTCAAACCTGGCAATGAAATATTGAACTTTGAGATCTTGCCTGTCATTATATTGGAAATAAAAAATCTTGGTGCTGTGAATATGTTTAATTCAAATTGTTGTGCCTGACCATTTGTAGTCTTACTCTCAATTCCAAACATAGGACTGGAGGAATTGAGCTTTGATATTTGTTCCTTCTCTGTTCCCATACCAAAATTGGAGCTGACCTTCTGCTGAGGGGCTGTCGTTAAGCGTAAAATGGAGTTCGGTAAGAAGTAAGCAACAATGAGTCTTTGCCAGTAGTCCGTGTTTGAAAGAGTTTCGACTGATTCATTCGACACCTGTTCTAGCAAATCCAAGACTCGAATAACCCCTGAATTCCCAAGGTTTCTCTTGAGGATTCGAGCGTTTAGTTCGTTCTGAAATTGCTCCTGAGCTTTGAAATACTGCACATCATTTATGTTAGAATTCATTACGGGCTTTTGCGTAGGTGACTGTGTCGCTCCCACTGATTTTCTTTGCGCAGCTTGTCCATTATTCAAAACTGGTTGCTGTCCAGTAGCTTGACCTGGTGGTACTTGTGGTGGAATGGAGCTGAGGCCCTGATGTTGAGAAATTGAGTTCGCTCTTGGTTGGCTTTGAGGTGTCGGTTGTTGTTGCAGGGACATCACAGGAGTTACATTATTTGATAACTTTTCATTTCCATTTCCATTAAGCTTCGGATTTTTAAGTTGACCTTGCTGTGGTATGTTGTGTTGCTGCTGAAACAGGTTGGGTTGCAACTGACTTGCCATCTGGGGTGTATGACCTTGAGAGCTTCCCGCTGATGTGGGAATGGATGCTGCGTTAGCTGCAGGCATCATACCAGGATTGAACTGGCCAGACATCTTGTTGGCAGGAACATTTCCCGAGTTGAGTTGTTGTATGTTGTTGACTCTTTGGTTTGCAGGTCGACCAGTATGTTGCTGTTGTTGTTGTTGTTGTTGTTGCTGCTGCTGCTGCTGCTGCTGTCTCTGATGATTGATTTGTAGTTGTTGCTGAGCTAGTAATTGCTGATGAGTTAGTTGTTGCGGAATTCCATTCATCTGTACTTGTCCATTCATCATCCTCTGTTGTTGTTGCTGATGGGGGTGATTGAATTGGATAGGACCATTCTGGTTAAGGAACTGTTGCCCATTACCTCCTGTTTGCAGAGGTTGATTTTGTTGTTGGTTGCCTTGGATTTGTTGTTGACCTGGTTGTTGTTGCTGATGTTGTTGTTGCTGAACTAAAGGATTGTTGAACGCCTGGTTCTGCATAACTTCCACGGCCATTGGTTGCTGGTTGTCGTTGAGCCCACCCAAGTTCATGTTCATGCCCATTCCCATATTCATAACGTTGACATTCATATTTCGGTTCATGTTCAAAGTCTCAAGTTGACCAGGACCAAACTTCAACACAGTTCAAATGGGATGTGAAAATTGTTTTGTTCAGTAAACAGAATTCGGAGAATAATGCCTGCTGTAGTTTATAGATTGTCAATTCTATCTATTTAGTTGGCGAACTAAGTGGTGATAAAGAATCGGTCTCCCTTGGTATGGAAAAAAGGAAAAAAAGATGCATCAGATCCGCAATAATGGTGAACAAAAATTTCTTAAAAGGGAAGGCGATAATAAGAAGTTTCAAAAGTTAGCGAGGACAGTCCCTTGAAAGATATCCGCATGAATATAGAAATAAGGTTTACTGGGAATGAGAGTAATATACTTTACACTAATGGATCGATAAAGACTCAGATCTAGAAAGCATCTCAGACATATGTGGCCATCACCCCGTAAGCCAAGGTTAAATGGGAAGATCTCTGCCTTAGTAAGTCTAATGTTTTAGTCGTGCCTCGACGAATCTGTAATGTCGTGAGGAAAACGCCCCAAAGAACTCAAATGCGTTTCAACTAATTTCAGAAATCATTTTAGTCTTTGTGTTACATTGTTATTGGTTGAATGTCCAAGTAAAGTTTTGAGTAAATGACATAGTGGCTTTTATTGTCCATATGTACGTTTATCTATATTGCAGTATCTTTCTATTTATTACTGTCAATGTTTAGTACCGGATATATGCTTCAAGTCAAGAAATATTCTGCAACTACCTTTTTAAATGTATGGTCATGTTCGCCTCAAAAATTTCAGCACGATCCTGCCTAAAAACATAATATTCTCAAAACTCTACCCTATTAGTCATTAATTCCTAGAAGAGAATGTTCCTTTGCGTCTACATATCTCACAAAAGCCGGATGTTGGATTGTCGGTCTGCGGATTTTGGTCGTAACTGCCAATTCCACTATGGCACCATCTTTATCTTGCACTTCTCTGGTCTTTGTGGCTCGTCTCTTCAATAACTTGTTTAATGTGTCTCGTTTTTCTTCTTCCAATACCTTATTTTTATAATCTTGCCTCCTTCTCGCGTTTTCGGCTTTCCGTAATTTAACCTCTTCCTCAGACTCCTTCGACTTGGGTTTTGCCTTCTTGCCATCCAATTCAATAAGTATCTTCTTGCTAGCTGTTTTCCTGTCTCTATCTTCCTCCTCTTCCAAATATCTGGATCTTTGTCGTTCAGTCATTTTGGATAAATCAGGATTGACATGCGGATTATATTCTTGTTCTTCATCAGTCAATATCAAATCCTCATCAATATCCTCTGGTCTTGATTGAGGCTTGGGAAGATTCCGCAGTCTCTTGACCGTTCTGCTGGCTGGCATATCTTCTTCATACGCATCTTCGTCCTCGTCTTCCTCGTCTTCTTCATAATATGTCAATTGCCGCTTTCTTGTTTCTCGAAGACTATTAGACGTTCTGGCGTTTACCCTACTTGTCACTGTTGAGGTTCGTGTCCTTCGCTCTTCTTCTTCGTCATCGTCTTCCTCAGCATCATCCTGTAACCCCAAATCTTCATCAATCTCATCAGGATCATGAAGACGTACTTGTTCATCCTCACTAGACACAGTTTCTTCCTCTTCTTCCTCTTCCTCAACTTCATCCTCTTCTTCTTCCGAATCATCATCTTCATCATAACCATTGGTGGTACCATCGATTTCTCCTCCATCACTCAATTCGGACGATAATTCATCTAATCTTCCATTATCATCAGGTAAAGAAGATCTGAGTTCATCGTCACTGTCATGAATCACTGGGGGCATCTTGTATTGTGCACCGTTGTCGTCGATCTAAGAATCAAGGTTGTCAGATAAAGAAAAACGTGCGTGTCAGGTCCAATTTCTCTGAAACCACTGTTAGAGGAAACTGCTACACAAGGTGAACATAAAAACGTTCTGATGTTCTTATTTTGTAACAAATGCATATGTACTTGACTCTAAACCTGGCCACTCATCACTAACCCCTTCATATTTCGTACTTCATTTTTAATTTCGACCGATAAGTTGCGCTTTTTTAGATCTTTCCCTGGTTGCACAGTCGTTTGTGTAAACAATTCGTTAGTGTTGAAAAACTTGGTATCTGTTTTATTTTGCATCTCCTTCAAGGAGTTACTGGCAAGCTTGTAGAACGGTATTTCGGCAAGCAGGAGTTGGTTACAGGTGTTTAAGGTTTCTGATAATTTGTTCAACCTCAGAAGTAATCGTGATTGTTTCAATTTATCAGTCTTATCCAACTCTTCCTGGGACATTTGAACATTATGGTCTTTATTCAAGTGTGATTCTGTTGTCTGGACTATAGCATCGGCATACAACTTGCCGCTGCCATCATTCTTGTTTATGGCCACTATTGGAATATGACTGACTCTGCCAACCAAGTTCAAATAGCAGTCTCTCAATCTTCCTCTAAACTTCTCCAATAGTTCCAATCTTCTTTGGGCTGTAGTTTCAAGCAAAGGTTTTAACATAAATAACCCCACAATATAAACTAATGTTAGTCCAACGGCTGATCCACGGGTCAAGAAGTATAGATATTGAACTAGCCGAGATCTCTTTCTCGTCTGAGGCAGAATATATGCAGAGATATCGTAGGATCCTTCGGCTATGGTTAGAATTGGTACCAGCATTACGTCGATCAAGGAAAAAGATTATCTTCGCCGTTCTGTCTGAAATTGAGTATGGGGTTAATTCCTCGGCTCGTTTAGATACAGGAAAGGTCTCTTTGGTTGCAAATTAATTTCTACAGTTCTACTACTTTACAAGGGAATTGCTACTGAGGTATATGTCTATCGTGTTGTTTGAATGCATTGGATGGTCCCAAATTCTATTTACATTGTCATTAATCGTGAATATTCACTATTTCAGTCGCCGGATATCTCAGTCAATCATATCGCCAACACTGGTAATGAACGGCTTCCTCTTGGTTTTCTTTTGAGCACCTCTCTTATTATAGTATCCGTGGTTGTTAGAACTGTCAAAACGTATCTTTCCGTTTTCGGTAAATTTGCTACGCAAATTTTTGGTTTTGTCGGTATAATCTGCTTTATCCATCTCTAAATCAGTTAGCCGGATTCTCCTAGCATACGTCAATCTTTTTCTTGCCGTTGCAATATCCTCCGAGATTTCCCGTTTAACTTCTCTTCTTTCTTCTTTACGTCTATCTGCACGCGCAAGAATCTTTTCTTCTTCTGCTTCTTTGGGTATCCATTTGGATGCCAAAATCCGTCTTATTGCTTCCGGAGAAATCAGGTAATGGTTGGCTAAATCAATAGTCTTGAGATGAGGCATCTGCTCACTCAAGTTTCGTATGTCTTGCATCTGCTGTCGAGAAAGTTTCTTGGTGGGATTCCAGGTTCCATGTCTATTCTTTAAAGCAATTTCTCTTTTCTCCCATTCTGGACGATTCTTATTAAATAGCCTTTCTCTATCCGTGAGCTTTTTCTTGAATACTTCCTCGCCTTTATTTGACTCGGTCTTGCGTTTGGGAATCGATTTTGTTCCGATACTTTTCTCTATCTTAGTGGTAACCGACAAATCTTTTATTGTTTGGGAGTAAAATGCACATAAATTTGGATAGCCAATCTTGTTGATTGGCTGTCGTATAAATCTCCACATTTAAATAACTAGACTCTATCGATATGATTTAGGGACTTTGTAGTAGCAGATGAGTATGACAAACACAAAAAATTTCCCGGTTGTAATGTGCAGGCTTCAATTAATTGAACGAAAATATGAGCATCTACCGTGTACTTTTCTTATACTTTTATCCGGAAGCAACTACATTTTCAACCATCAATATTTCAAAATAGATCCTTGGATAGTATGATAACTGACGACCAATTGAATACCATTACATTGACCTTTGGTTTTGCCTCGATTGCATTGATTATGACGTATCACTTCATCTCGACAAACTTGAAGAATCTTGAGGAATGAACAACTCACCTGTTCGATTTGAATCTGCTGGTATTATCATTCATTTTGTCTCCTTCTGGTTAGATATTCCAGTATTGTTTCTGATATAGTACTATCGATACTATATTCCTTTGTTTAGGAACAATGATCCGTCATTGATTCGGCTGCGCCTTATGATTGATAATTATTGTGTACATTAGCATTAAAATATATTTTAATTGATTAGTAGACTGTGAGTCAGTATGGTAAGTACTTAAACTAGACGAGTTATTGATATACTGAGGGGTTTCGACAAAACATAGGCTGGTTTTGACCTTATATACCTTACATCTGACCATCCTTGGCTCCAATATGTGTCTCTAAATCTTACACTATAATGTTGTGTGCACTTGATTTTACCTTGTACGCACTGTTGTTAATATTTTGTATTTCCGTCCAATCGTTTCAGTAGTAATATCTCTGAAACAGGCTCGTCGGACATCTCGGATTCTATACCATGTAGACAGAATTGTTGAATATACACTTATATAGAAAGTTTTGTACTACTGCAAGCATTAGATAACGAGCATTTACTGTAGCTTCCATATACCTCGTAATTTCTTGTTGAACGCTCTTCACTGACGTTTGATGCCGCGATAGATTTTTCGATTAATTATGCCGGTGTCAATTTTGTTTTTTTATCAACCATCTCTGTCGGGGAACCTCAAACATAGACAAGCATTTTAGGATTCCTTACGTTGGACATATTAACTATTAGCTGATATATCTTTGTCCCATAAGTCACACTTGCATAGTTTCTATACTCTGCTTTTAATTTCATTCTGTGACTTACATTGTATTCGATACTTTGCCTCCGTTTCCGAAGACTGTTCGAACCAAGGACCATTAACAAACTCGTCTCCATTTCGAATTAATCCCTATCTCCCTGTCATCAAACATCGATATTATTTGATCCTTATTTAATTTTACCAATGTTTAATCCTTCATCTGCTTCCGACGCCAAAGATGTATCGATGGTAGACGTAGCTGCTGCCTCGAATGACGGCCCGGTAAGAAGGAAATCAACAATGATACTTACGGACGACCTCGATTTGGATCGAATGAACATTGATGATACAAACTCAAAGAATACCGCTTCCGAACTACAAGGACTGGTTGATTATCATCCACAACAGCAACCCCAAGGTCCCAATGACATCAAAGAAAATCAAACCGTAGAGAATCAATCTCAGGGACAAGTTCAATCAGACCAAGTTGACCCTAATTTGACCGTTCCAGTGGAGATCAAGTGGGTTCAAGGAGGTGACAAGGTTTACGTTACGGGTTCGTTTACTGGATGGCGGAAAATGATTGGTTTGTCGAGACAACAAGACAGCAACTTTTCCATTACCTTGGGTTTACCAGTTGGTACCCATCGTTTCAGATTTGTCATAGATAATGAGTTGAGATTTTCTGATTTCTTACCGACTGCCACCGATCAAATGGGAAATTTTGTGAACTACGTGGAAGTTACCCCTGAACTTGTACGTCAACATCATCAGACAGAACAAGAAAAATTGGAATATGAAGAGCAGCAAAAAGTACAACAAAAGGCGCCAAGTCGTAAGGCATCTATTTCTCGTCCAGCTGGACGATCCGATTCCATGTGGGGTTTGACAAATGATGACGACGATATGGGTAATGGATATTCAAGATATCATGATGGCGAGGAGGATAGTGGGAATATTGCAGAATATCAGTACATAAATGATATTCCTCCAATTTTCACTGACTCGAAAGTTATGGAACAATACTATGTTGCTATTGATAAACAATCAAAGAGTTCAGGGCAACAACAGGCCTGGTTGCATCCTCCACAATTACCACCACACTTGGAGAATGTTATTCTCAATAATTTCAACTCTATGGACAAAGACAATAATTCTGGTGCCTTGCCTATACCTAATCATGTGGTGTTGAACCACTTGGCAACCACGAGTATCAAGCATAATACGTTAGCTGTGGCTTCGGTTATTAGATACAAAAGAAAGTATGTGACTCAAGTGTTGTATGCGCCACTACAACAATAGTATCAATAAAAACGGTATACACCATATTTGCATTGATAAATCTTTTTGTATTTTTATATATACTATGTTGTATTAATGAAATTTGGCAGAAATCACACAAAAAATTAAAATAATCAGTTTTTAAGCTATTTTATTATATAGATACCACAATTATACGACAAGCAAAGCCAATTAATCTACCCCTAATGTCTAATAACAATTTTATGTATAAACAAGAGACTGCAGTAGTAATTAGAGACAATTTGGAACTAGAATATAGCCTATTGAAAGATTGATTTGATAGAATCTGAAGAATACAAATACCAACATCTATTAATCGATCGACTGTATAAGTACAAATTATTATTGATTTCTATCAGCAGTACGTGGCTTTGCACGAATAATGTTATCAACTCTTAATAACACTTCCGAAGCTTCGGCTGCCGAGGAAACAACTGCCCTCTTCAATTTATAGGACTCGACAATACCCAATTCCCTCATATCAGCAACAGCACCATTGTATAAATCCAACCCAGATGTTGTAATTCCGTTATAAATAGCAGCTCTTAACTTTGTAACCAACTCGGATGAGTCAAAACCTGCATTATCAGCTAAAATAGTTGGCAATTGTCTCAAGGCTCTGGCAAAGGCCTCGATGGCCAAAGCCTTTTTGCCTGTTTCATTAGCTGCGGCCTGGTCAACTGCCTTAGACATTATCATTTCTGAACAACCTCCTCCCAAACACGTCTTTGTTTCTCTAGTAGTCTGTGACAAGACAGATAATGCATCGTGTAAGGATCTTTCTGCCTCGTCTAAACCTTGTTCTGTGGCACCTCTTAAAACAATAGTGCATGCCTTTCCTTCTGCAACTCCCGAAAACTTAATGAATACATCCTCACCAATCAAAACTTCCTCAATAAGATCACAGTAACCTAATTTAACATTTTCGGTATTGTCGAAGGTCGAAACAACTTCACCACCAGTGACAAGGGCCAATCTATCAACACCGTCGAAATCGGCATGCTCAATAGAGTTAATCTTAGCATCTGTGAACAAAGATTCAGGATAGTCGTAAATCAATTGTCTGTTAATAAACACGTTTATGCCAAACTTCTTAATCTTCTCAATTTTGCTCTTCATCTTTTCTTTTTCTGCCTTCTCCAAACCAGCCAATTTAGCAGTCGAATCGACCTTAAACTTGGCACCAAAGATCTTGACTTTATCAGTATCCATTGAGGTATTAGCTATCAAAATCTTTGCATTTTCCACTTTCTTAGGTTGGTTAATACCAAACTTCTTTTCCAAGATAAAACCTTCATCCAAGTATGAATCATTTAATTTTCCACCAACCTTCTTAATGATTTGTATGTTGTTCAAGTCGGTAGAACCCTTCAATCTTAAGATAGCATCAACGGCTAAGTTTGAAAATAATTCTTTATCCTGAGACAATATTTTAGAAGAAAGCGTAGTTCTTGCAATATTGATCAAATCTTTTCTGAACAATTCTGGATTGGAGCCATTGTTAACTGATGCCTTGGTTAAAGCATCTAAGGCAACAGTACGAGCGATTCTGTACCCCTCAATGATGGTTTGTGGATGAATCTTTTTTTCGATCAATTTTTCAGCTTCTTTCAACAATTCCGAAGATAAAACAGTAACTGAAGTAGTACCGTCACCGACTTCGTTGTCTTGAACTTTGGAGATATTGACTAAAACTTTTGCAGCTGGATTATCTAATGGAATAGCCTTTAAAATGGTGGCGCCATCATTGGTAACCATGGACGATTCAATATTTGAAGCACTTTGTAACATCTTATCCATCCCTTTTGGTCCCAAAGTCGATTTAACCAAATCACCAACTGCAATGGCTCCAACAAAAGCAGACATACGAGCAACTTCAGCTCTTTCCTCCGTTACCTGATCACCAAAGATTTGAACCGACATGTTTATTCAATAATGCTTGGCTTGATGCTAAACAAATCTTAATGGCGTTCGCAAGATGAAAAAATTATATACATGGTAGTGCGTTAACCACAACAATATGCAGACTACACCTGGCAATAGCCCGGGCAGACATCACGTTTAAAAATGATATTAGTGTTCTTTAAACCAACCTGTGAACACTTAATAAGTTAGAACAGGTAGGATTGAGTAAATATTTTCTTTACTCGTATATTGACATAAATTCAAGCAGTTTTCAAAGAAACCCGGGATAAGTCACCTGATTAATTTCTCACCAAATAGGAAACAGCGGTTTAAGCTTACTCCAAAATTTTCAACCTACGTCACAAACGTTAAATTACATTAACATCTCCTAAGTCCGTTTGTCCATCTTTACCAGATACAATAGCAAATAATAGGTCAAGGATTAATATAGGAATTACTGTTGCATTTTGATTTTTAAAAGTATCACACAAAGTTCACTTTACTTTACTGAGTTGAACAACACCTCCAATAGTTTGCAATCTGAAAGAAGTTATTCGCATTCTAATAAGAGGCATAATTTCGCTTAAGGCATAGAATGGCAAATTCGTCAACAACTTACTCAGAAGATGGTGACCATCATCGAGATACACCAATTCCAAAAAAACCAGATGACTATGAGTCGTTATTCAAGAAATTGGATGTTCAAGCCAATGGAGAAATTACCTTTAGGGACTTCAAACAAGCATTAAAGAAGCTAAACCACCCTATCCGTGACAACGAAGAAATGATCAAAACGATATTTAATTCTTTTGACCTCAATAAAGACAAGGTAATTGACTTCAATGATTTCAAAAAATATCTTTCAACAACAGATGATCAGATATTGAAGGGGTTCAATAAGATTGACCAAGACAACGATGGAAGATTAAACAAGGCAGACTTCCTTCATTATTTAGAGAAAACACTCAAAATGAGCCCTTCTGACTATACTGTCAATGTTTTATTTAAGCATATTGATTATAACGATGTTGGATACATCACCTACGAGGAGTTTAGAGAATTTTTATTGTTGATGCCCAGATTGAATGGCTCAAGAATAAAGACAGCATTTACATTTATTGTGGAGGAGCTTGATGTTTCTTCTGACGGTGATGTTACATTAATTAATCAATTTTTTAATGGAATTGGATTCTTTTTAGCAGGTGGACTAGCTGGTGTTGTATCAAGAACCTGTACGGCACCCTTTGACAGAATAAAGGTCTTCTTGATTGCGAGAACTGATTTGTCATCAACAATTCTACACTCAAAGGCTGAAATTGCCGAACAAATTCGCAATGGAGCTGCTAAACATATCATTGAAGAAGCCCAGAAAAGAGTTGCGGCGGCTGAATTAGAAGTTGCGAAGCAAGCAGCAAAAGAAGCTGCCAGCCCTTCCAAAACAATTAGATCTCCGATAATTCAAGCTGCCAGAACTTTGTGGAAACAAGGCGGAATCAAGGCATTTTATGTTGGAAATGGTTTAAACGTGTTAAAAGTTTTTCCAGAATCAGCCATGAAATTTGGATCATTCGAAGCAACCAAGAGGTTCTTAGCTCGAATCGAAGGTATTGAGGATACATCTCAATTGTCAAAGAGATCTACATACTTAGCTGGTGGTGTTGGAGGTGTGGTTGCACAGTTTACAGTGTACCCCATTGATACATTGAAGTTTAGATTACAATGTTCGAACTTGGATTCATCGTTGAGGGGAAATGCATTGCTCTTTCACACAGCAAAAGAAATGTTCAGAGAAGGAGGTCTTCGAATTTTCTACCGTGGAATCTTTGTTGGTACCAGTGGAATTTTCCCGTATGCTGCTTTGGATTTAGGTACGTTCTCGACAATCAAGAATCGGTTAATTAAGAGGCAAGCTCGCTTAACTGGTGAAAGGGAAGAAGATGTAAGACTACCAAACTATATGGTTCTTTCCCTTGGGGCCTTGTCTGGTACCTTTGGTGCAACGGTTGTGTACCCAATCAATTTATTGAGAACAAGATTACAAGCACAAGGAACATATGCACATCCCTATAGGTATGACGGTTTCACAGATGTGTTAAAGAAAACCGTTGCAAGGGAAGGTTACCCTGGCTTATTTAAAGGCTTGGTACCAAATTTAGCCAAAGTTGCACCAGCAGTGTCCATTTCGTATTTCATGTACGAGAATTTAAAATCTATGTTTGGATTAAACAACACTGTGACAGTTTAGTACAGTGTTTAATTCAAAGGTTGCATGTGGTCTCTATTGTTGAGTATCTACTTATAAAGTTCATTATATATATCCAAACTGAATAAATCAAGATTTATCTCACTGATTGGTACATATCTGCATTTCTTTGTTTTATCAGAAGCGGAATTGGTTCCCACTCTAACCCAGTTACTACTGGTCAAATTTCTGGCGCTCTGTAGATCAACAAACATCTTGAAGAATAAGTCCTGCTCATCTGGGTATTGTTCCAGACTCTTTAATTTTTTTAACTCGTTGATTTGCTTAAATAGTACTGTATTGATTTGAGTCGAAATTTCACCCCAACCTGTGTGTGTTCTTATTGTCGCCGAAGAGTCTTCTGCACCCCAAATATTCCTTGGAATCGTTTGTTGTATTGTAGTCAACAAATCGCTAATCTTGATACCATATTTCCGCAACATCTTGTTGGTCTTTACATCGTAAATTATTACAAGAAGTTGATTTAGATTACTACCTTCTATCTGTTCATCCTGATTTATAATCATATTTTCAAAAAAGTTGTCTAATAGGTCATTAATGTAGGTTTCCAATTGAGGATTTCGATTTTTGTATACCACTGTATTGAAGGATTTGAATTTATCAAAGATCTCAGGGTTGTATATATCATTATAATAAAGAATCTGGTTTATCCAAACCAATAAAAACTCCTTCACCGTTTTCAATATATTGCCAGATGTTAATGGTAATGCCATCCTTCCTCCTTATCCTAACGCGTTAAGTACGACGAGACGCGTCCGCAAATAAAAAAAATGTCATGATTACAAGTTTAAGTAAGAAAGATGTTAACAAAATTACATCTGGTCAAGTTATTATTGATTTGAAATCAATTGTGAAAGAGTTGGTTGAAAATTCAATTGATGCCAATAGCAAAAAGATTGAAATTACGTTTCAGAACTATGGTATTGACCTGATATTAATTAGCGATGACGGTAGTGGTATAGACGAGGCTAACTTTAGTCTGATATGTTTACGTGGGCATACTTCCAAGTTAAGAGAGTTTGATGATTTATATAAAATCACATCTTTGGGTTTCAGAGGTGAAGCGTTGAACTCGATTTGTTCACTTTCCCTGAAAGTAATGATAAAAACTGGTACTCTGCAAGAACAGCAACAATATTACGAATTAGAGTTTGATACCTTGGGTAATTTATCAAAAAAGTCAAAGAAAAATGGACATTTCAATGGAACTACCGTGATAATTGAGAACATATTTCATCACTTACCAGTTAGACTAAAGAACTTCACAAAAAATGCAAGCAAGGAGTTTCATAAAGCTGTCAATTTGTTGATGAATTATCTATTGATATATCCCGAAGTCAAGTTTTCGGTATTTAACCATATTAAAGGAAAGAAGAATTTGGTTTTGTCAACCAGGGGAGGTCAAAAGTCGACCATTATTGAAAATATGATTAATCTATTCGGAACAAACGGATCTCGGGGACTAGATCCAATTCACATAGTAATTAACGATAATATTTCGATTGATGGATACATATCCAACCATTCCTTTGGATTGGGTAGATCAGTTCAGGATCGTCAATTTTTGTGCATTAACAAGAGACCTGTTGTTTTCAAGAAATTGCAAAAATTAATCAATGAAACATTCAAACAGTACAACCATTTACAATTTCCAGTTTTTATTCTAAATCTTAAAATAGACCCAGACCATTTGGACATTAATCTCACGCCCGATAAGACAAAAGTCTTGATTAGAGATGAAATCAATATTCTAAACACCATCAGCTTGGAATTAAATCATTACTTTGAGGAACATAACAGTATTCTTGTACCCAGGAATAATAGTCAAGCAGTCATTGAACAAGAAAAAGAGTATTCTAGTAGTCGCATAGGTATTCAAAGTACATTAAACTTGGAACAGAATGGCAAACTGGGCAATCCGGAAAAAGTATCA
Organism: Teunomyces aglyptinius; assembly: GCA_030581575.1. Lineage (NCBI taxonomy): Eukaryota > Fungi > Ascomycota > Pichiomycetes > Serinales > Debaryomycetaceae > Teunomyces > Teunomyces aglyptinius. The sequence goes on from JAKTTR010000015.1 coordinate 285,966, forward strand.
GCTTTCAAGGAAATAGAGGCAAACCTTCTGACCGATTCTCAGGTAGAAGATCCAGGAGGCAGACAAGAACTAGCATTACGGAGAAGTCAAAAATCAGAAGAAACGAATACCCAAGGACGCAGATCAACTAGAAAACGAGATTCAGAAAATCCTTGCACTCTGGGAAACAGATCGGCTACAAACAACGAAGCAATTCCTCTTACTCTTTCGTTACCAAGACCTGTTGATACTAGCACTTTTCCTCGAAAAGATACTGAAGACAATGACCAATTATTTGTGGATGAAGATGAAAGCGGAACTCAACACACGGAAACCCCAGATTATATTATTGAAGAAATTAGTGAAACCATAGTTGATTGTGAACATGTTGAACCTGGTTTTATCACCGCGGAGATAGTTACCGCTCTGAAAGATAGCCCCGCCGAAGTAGAAAACTCGTTGCAATCAGATAACGATAACTATGGTAAGAATTTCTTTCCAGTTAGTCTTGACCTGCAAGGAGATGATGAATCTGTTAAAATAGACCCGTTCACCGCTGGATCCACAAGTTTATACCTGGAGATTTTTAACTCGACAGCTAATCTTGATACGGAAAACTGGAAATCTTATTTTGAAGAATCCCTCCCATTGACGAGGAAAGTACAGAGTTCTGTGAACGCTGTTAAGGTTGATAATTTGCAATCCACAATGGAACAGGAAGAAAGATTGACATTTACTATTAGTAAGCAAGATTTTCTAAAAATGAAACTCATAGGTCAATTCAATTTAGGGTTCATTTTGGTAACCTTATCCGATCAAAATTTATTCATAATAGATCAACATGCCAGTGATGAGAAGTACAATTTTGAAATGCTAAACGAGAAGTTCGTTATTCAGTCTCAGAGATTAGTTTCTCCAAGACCAGTTGAATTGAGTGTTATTGATGAAATCTTAGTTATTGAGCACAAGACTGTTTTTGAAAAGAATGGTTATTTGTTGAAGGTTTTGGATGAGAATTTGCCTGGTCATAAGGTGGTGTTGTTGACAATACCCATTTTAAAAAATTCTGCATTTGACATGAATGACTTTTACGAGTTGATTAATTTGATCAACTTAAGTGCCAATAGCACGAATGTGAAATGTTCAAAAATCAGAAAAATAATGGCCCTGAAAGCATGTCGAACAAGCATAATGATTGGTCAATCATTAACCAAGAATAAAATGGAAAAGGTGGTTAGAAACTTGAGTTCTTTGGATAAGCCATGGAATTGTCCACATGGTAGACCAACTATGAGACATCTAGCAGAATTGAATCAATGGGTTTCAAATGACTTGGATTACGAATTGTAAAGTTATCTTAAACAATTTCAAGTTTGAAATGCTGTTGTATTTTGACCTAGTTTGGAGAGATCTCTGGGGGGGAGGTCTAATTAGGATATTTGATGTGTGGCAAGTAAGATATGATATATATGACGACTTATTAAGACCCATGTTATATAGGCGAGATTGTTTAGCTACTTGGCTGAATAGCTCACTAGCCTTTCTGGGAGGTCCTTGTAGCATCACCGTAATGAATTAATATTAATATTATTAATCGCTATATATCGAACATACAAAGATCACAATAAGACACTCCCATCAGCCATAGGTGTAACAAGCTTCGAGACACATGGTTCAATTGGAAATTCATAATCGGTCGCGCAGTTATTCGGCCCCGTGAAAAGTTCCTACATAATGTAACCGAAAAAATTATTTCAAAAAGCAACATAGACATAAACAAATTAGTCGAGAGGCAGAGACACAACTACTGTTTGACGAACATATTTGAAGGGAATGCTGTAATGTCCCTTCCACATTTTTCACGTCCGATGGAGAGAAAAAGCCGAAGAACTCACAAGAATTCGAGAGACGGTATGTATTACTGAATATGTCAACATGTCAACTTGTCAAAAAATTTTCTAGTAGATTTGACTCCATAACGATATACTAACCAATAGGTTGTCCGAATTGCAAAGCAAAGCGAATAAAATGCTCTGAAGACCTACCTTCTTGTCAAAACTGTATTAAGAAGAATTATCGATGTGGATACTTAGATTTCTCGGAGGAGAAACTACAAGCAATTCGAACAAAACATGAAAAAGCCAAGCTCAAGAATATTAGTCCAGCAGACTCAGGTATCACAGACAATGCGTTTGAAAACTCTGAAAGTCCCGATTCACTGAATAAAAGGAAATCTGATCATTTGGATGTTCATAGTCTGCTTCAATCACAAAGTATATCAAATAATGAAAAAATCAAGAAATTCTCAGGGGATAATAATCTGTCAGCATACCATAACATCGATGAAAAACTCCCTGTTAATCTAAATAGGGTTGGATATGCATCTGGCTCAAATTATGAAGCAAAAATACAAGGTTCTGTTTCGGACCAGTATGATGGAGATTCAGAATTTTCTCATAGAGATTCAATTTCTCACAATTCAGAAGAAAGCACAACCAGAAATCATATCAAACAATTGAATGAAACTCACCCTTATCATCAAGATATCTTTGCTTCTGTTCCCTTGATTGATCAAAATGTTTTTGATCGTGAATTAACTCTCAGAAAGAACGAACTTCGAGCTGCACTTTATAAGGACTCTTTTAACAAATTATCACAGGTAGAAAATTTGCAAACATTATGGAGTCCCTTGATGAAGCATCCAAATTCTTTGAACAGCACATTTGCTCCTGATCTTGATTCAGACTTGAGAGATGAAAATGACAATTTAAGCTCCGGAAGTTTTGAAAATGCCGAGTTTGTTTATTCTCAATATGCAAATTCAATCAAGCAATATAACTATCGTGAATTTGATGGTATTTATTTTGGATCTAGCACGGTAAATGATGTTGAAACGCCAGGAAAATTGCTTGACACAAAGCTTGCCCCAAATTCTCAACTGGAGAATTCTCACAAAGCTCTGTCAATTCCTCCACTTACTCCAGCTTCGGTCAAACTGCCTGTATATGCTGGGTTGCAGAATACACCACCTAAGCTTATCTTCGAGCGCAGAAATACCAATTACAAGATTGGAAAACAATTACACAATGCTACGGTAAAACCATCAACATTTAAAAAATGCAAAGTTAGTGAACGCATAAAAAATCATTTTCTTCTGAGATACCTAAAGTCTAATACTACGGACTTGAAATTACTTCATAACCGAGAATATCAGTTACAATACACACCTGTTTGGATGAAGGAGAACTTTTATTGGTTTTGGTTAACAGTATTCAATCAAACAATTTTAATTGATGTTTACTTTTCGTTTTTCATGGATAAGTCAATAAACCTTTTATTGAGATCATGCAACAATGCTTTGCTTGCCAAGAATTCTTATGGCGAGCAATCTGAGAATATGTGGACAACATTTACAATGAAAGACCGTGAAATTTTAACCAAAAAGTCCTTTACATATTATGGAATGTTGATTCAAGACATAAGGTTGTCCTTGACCAAAGTTCATATTGAGTACCCAACGAAAATGTCAATGTATGCGGCCTGGTCGACATTTTTTCATTCTAATTCTTCTATTGATACGTTATCGTTGATTTATAATGGAACTGGTTCCATATTATGCAAAAACGTTACCGAAGCAGAATCTTCCGCGGAAGTTTCCACAACTTTACAGTTATTAATCCAAATAATTGATGACCATGCTGTATCTTGCTTAATTCCAGATTATGACTTTAGTGTGATAACAGAGTTATACATGGACTTACTCCATTTCAAAGACTTTCTTAGGCGTAATCAGGATATTATGCCGGAAAACTACAGGTTAATGCTTCAGAATTTTTTAAATTTGGAAATGTTCTTAAAGAGGCTTATCGATGAAACATACCCAAGGATACGACAAATCAACCATTACTATAAATTGAAGCATAATGAAAAGGACGGTGGTGTTGATCTACAATATATATCACCAAGTTTATTCTTTCAACTAGTAGTTGATTGGTTGACTATCATACCCAGTGAAATGTTGTCCATTGGGTCTAAACTCAATCCACTAAAAAAGATTTTGTATTTGTTTTATTTTGCGGTGGGTACCTCACTTAACAATGTTTTGTCTCCTATTAGAAGTGTACTATTGATTGATCCTTTGCATGTTATAATCACCAGTGTGGAGTTTGATAGTATGGTCTTTAAATTGAATTCATCAAAAAAATTTGTCTCCAAATATCAATTTGATTATCTAAACCAGCTTTCAATTAAACTTTTAAGAATTACAAAGTTCTTCAATTACCGACTTGAGGTTATGGGTCACTACTTATCAAAAAGGTCCGTGTTGAATTATGATCAGCCAGTGTCTTACTTGGAAGCAGTATTATCTGAAGATACATCATCCAATTCTGAGTTTGGTGACATTCTTAAGATTAGACCCCAGAAAGTGCCTGTATTTGAAAAAATGGTAACTAACTTCAACAGTAAGATCCCTTTTAACATGTCGAATTTTCCTTTACTACAGATCTTACATGATGAAATTGACCAGAGGTATAGAGAACCGTTTATTAACACAAATGAAACAGCAACATTCAATCAGCAATTGTTTGGCCAACAGATGCAACACATGAAATCAGAGATTTCTTCTAGCGTTAGCGATTTTAACACGAATCATGATGAGTTCATCTACGAAGATGGTGTGTTTAGGTCAGACTTCAATCCATCAAATTCTGTGAAACTTTACGTTCAATCCAAACAGGAAGAATATCTGAAAGAATTTAGTATACAAGACATCAGGATGTGCGTGTCAAACTATGATCTTTCAAGAAAAGAGCTTACTAAAAGTGTTCGTCTGAGGAAACCATAGTAGGTGCTAAGGCTCACACCTTTTATTTATTTATTTTTATGATTATCAATTTTTTAGATAACCTGGGAGAAGAGAGTAATGTATCATGGGTGATTCCTTTGATTCTAGTGTTTCCTGTAAGCCATTTATGAGCACCTAGGTAGTATTAAAGTTCATACGCTTTTCAATGCATTTCACTATCAAACATCAATTATTCAAAAGAATAAATTTTTCTTTATTCATATTGCCTCCGATATTGCCTCCGATATTGCCTCCGATATTGCCTCCGATATGAACAGTTACTTTTTATGAAAACAATATTTAGGCCAAGATATAAAAGTCTAACATTAACCAACGCGGTGAAAATATTAAATTTTAATATAAGCAATCACCTTAATTCAAAAAATTCTAAAATTTTGATCCTTTTTTGCACTACTTAATTTTTAAAGATGGATAATTATGACAAATCTCTTGAATTGTGCTCTCTACTTAAGAGAGGTATATCTGTTTTTCAGTGTTGCCTAATATCATATTAATAGTATATGCTACGAATTCGTCGTCCTCAATTGATATAAATAGCATTCAAATCGATTAATTCAGCACTTCGTACTATTGAAGTTTGTTGGAAGTTTAATCTAATCATACAATTTGTATAATAATGTGTCTGAGAAATGTTAATCTCTCAGATTGATCTAACCTGTATATTCTATCTTGTCGTTGACTATATAGAAACGTTTTCACGATCAGAAGATTTGATCTTCAACTATTATAATACATATTAAAGGACTTGTGATATTTAATGACTACCCCAATACCTATTGAGAAGCAATCTCAAAATAAAAAGAAACTTCAATTTAGACTTCAACACCTTCATCTTAACTTGTCGTCGAGTCTTTCGAAAAGTTTTCACGATGAGAACATTACATCTATCACAGTTCTAATATACTTAAAAGGCTTGACATACTTAATAACTACTACTTTTCCATGGATTAGTAATTCTAATATCATAAAGATGAAAAATATAGAAAATAAAACATAACTCGTCAACCACGCAAGCCAGCCATTTGTCGCGTTGCATGGAGAATACCTACGTAGAAACTAACACAACGCGCTATACAATTCTTATATAACATTAATATTGAGCGAGTTACGGATTCCGT